>CAJVQA010010025.1:0-11677 GCA_910591915.1 Cetraspora pellucida | reverse complement strand
ATTTTTCCAAGCTTTGCTGTTTCTATGCTATTTCTATTTGTATTTTGTTCTATTAGCTAGGTGTAAATTTTGTTGCTTTTTTTCTTTTCTACTAAGGGTTTTAGTGTTGCTTCTTAGTGTGTTTTGCGATATTTTCCTCATTTTGCTTCTCAATGATTTTGGTCGAGGGATCTGCAAGAGAGAGTTGATGTTTTCTTGATAAAACTTTATAATATAAAACTCTGTTCAACAAAAATCTTAAACTAAAATTTAAAATACATGATTCTGTCTAGCAAGTATTTTTAAAAAAAATAATAAAAATTTTAAAAAAAGTAAAAACTAAAAATGTGTGATTCTGTTTAATAAAAATTTAAAAACCTTTAAAGAAATAAAAATCTAATAATGCCTAACATTATTCAATAAAATTTTAATAAAAAACTAGTTATATTAGTCAGTTTAAAACAATTTTAAAAAAACTGAAAATGAAATCAAACTAATATTAACACTATCTAATAACAATTTAAAGATATAAAGACCTAATGCTGTAATAACAACTTTAAAAATATAAAAACAAATTAATTTAATAAAAATAAAATATCCAAATTAGAATACTTTTATATTTGATAAAATACAAATATGTTCTAATTTGGTTTTTTTTAAATATATATTGTAAATAAGTGAAAAGAATATGAGTTGTTATATAAGACCTGTGCAATAATTTTATTTAATAATTTTTATAATAGTTATAGTACTATTATATTTTAACTTCTCATGAAGTCTATAAATCTTATGACTTTGAACTTTATATTTCTATATTATAGTTGAGTTTCTATATTAGTTGAGATTATAAAAAGTATATTTTCACAAAATATATAAAAGTCAGCTAGTTTATTGATTTATTGTACTTTATGTTAAATATTCAATATATCTTTTATCTAACTTTACTTCATGAATTACTAAATTATTATTTTGCAAATTTTGCAAATTAAGTAAATTCAGCAAATATACTATATAATTTGCAGAATTTTTGAATTGCAGACCCAAGATTGAACATATAATAGCTCTAAACAATTAATGTACTATATAACATAATCTAAAATGCCTAGTTGATCTAATTTTTTTGCATAATAAACAATTATTAGTTATGTATATTATATATTATATATGTATATAAATAGCAGTTTAAAAATTGCTTTATGCTATTTGTTATGCTGTAACTTTTAGACTATGCTATACAGTAATTTACACAATTTTTTAAAATTAATGTGATTTCTATATATTAATTATACAATAAAAATATATAATAGCATGTAGCCAAATTAAATAAAAAAAAATCAAGTTGGTTAAAAATTCAATTCTTTTCTCAATAATTAATAAAATAAAGAAATACATACTTGTAAAATTGATAATAAAGGTAATAATACTAAACAAAGTTAAAAAAAGAAGAGATTTAATTGGAATTTTTTAATTCATATTAGATTTGAAATAATTAAAACATGAAGATATAACAAAAGATATGCTATTAAGAGATAAATTTTTTTGGTTATTAAAATTTTTTTATTATATTATTTATTATTTTTATTTATAATGATTAGCTTCTAAACCTTCTTTAAAAAATATTGAAAAAATAATAATTTGTTTGAAGATAATTCACAAATCATAAATGTTAAAATTACAAAATATAAAAAAAAAATTTTTTGAATTGTACTAATATGAAGAAAAAAAATTTTAAAGAAATTTGTTTAATAAGTAATAACAATGATATAGTCTTATTATTATTATTTATAGTATTCAGAGAATATTAAATTTGTATAATAATTAAGATATAACCCAAACTGTAAGTAGCTTATATTCATATTATTATATATTTACAAATATCTAACCACAAAGTAAATAAGCATTAAATGCATTATCATCTTTAATTAGAAGATCCTTATTTAAAAATTTTTATAACCAATGCTCTCTAACATCTAAAATTATTCAGTCTCCTTTAGCTAAAAGACATTTATTTAGGAGTGTTTATAGTCAACTATTTTCAATACCTAATATTACTTCTTTTTCTTTAACTAGAAACTATTCATTTGGAAATATTGTTAATTAATGATTATTAGCATCAATTACATTAAATACAATTAACTTCTTTTTATCTTTCTTAATTAGTTTATTTAAAAATGCCTTTGAAGTTTGTTTGTATTTAGTATAATATTCAGCTCTTATTAATTTAGCATTAAGTATAATAAATGCAGATAGCCAAGTATCTGTAATTATACAAGAAAAATTTGATAAGTTTAGTATGTTTTCAGAAAGAGTAAGCTTTGATTAAGGTTCTGCAAGTAGTAGCAATTTCAAAACCCAATTTTGATATAAATATTACAAAGCTAAAATATGCAAATCTTATAATATTTATATATTTTAGCTTTGTAGCAATCATATATTATTTAATTAATATTGATAATATAGTTATTTATTTTCTTTTAAATAAAATCTCAAAATGCTCCAGATGCACTTGAAATATTTTTTTTTTGTACACAAGTGGTAAACAAGTAAATTATTAATATGCTAATAATAATTTTGTTTTTAGATATTTAACATACTAGTGCATTAGAACATGCTATATTGCAGAGATGAATTTTTGAATATTATTAAGATTATAATATAGCATTAAGATATGAACTTCATAAGCTGGCTTCAGAATTTATTAGAAAGTATAAGTAAAATTATTATAATAAATTTTTTGTTAATATTAAAAAAAAATCAATAAATTAATAAAAATTATAAATTAACCAAGATGAAACAACCAATAATACAACAGATTTCTGAATATATTACAAAAAGAAATTGGATGGCTTTCTTGAAATATTATATGAATATTACAGATATGCAAAGAACATTTAAAGAAAAGAAATTGGATGGCTTTCTTGAAATATTATATGAATATTACAGATATGCAAAGAACATTTAAAGATTAGCCTAAAAATATTAAAAAATTTATTAATATTATATGATTATCATTTAATCTCTTTGTTTAAGAAATCCTTTTAGACAAAAATGTAATTGATAATTTAAATTATATAATAGTTGATATAAAAATATTTACAGCTAATAGAAAAAACTTTTTGCAATAATTAAATCTTAAATTGCTTTTAAACTGAACTAATGCTTATTAATACTATTTGCAGATAACATTACTAATAGTAATATAAATAATAAATAATATTTAATATAATATAATTGCTCTAAGTTGAAATAGTATATTGATTAATATAATATTAACAATATTGCTAAATGCTTAACATGATATATAATTAATAAAAAAAATTATTTATCATAGTATTTAAAAAAAATACATATTATATTATTATTTACTGTTTTGGTAATTTTTAATTAAACATTTTCTTATTCAGAGTAAATCTATACTAGTAAAGATTGTAAATACAGTATATATATTTAAATTATTTAAAATTACTGATTATAAAAAGCTAACTTTTTTTTAATATTATATTTTTAGCAATTCAAAGTCATTTTTATAAAACTGATAAGTATAATTAATATTCAAATTATTCAATTACTAGTTATAAAGTACTAATTTTTTTTAAAAAATAAACATATTCTTGACAATTTAAGATCCTTTTATAGATCTAGTAAGTATAATTTATATTTATATTATTCAATCACTAGTTATAAAATATTATTTTTTTTTTTAAAAAAAAAAGAAGCATATTTCTGACAATTCAAGATCTCTTTTATAGATTTAATAAGTATAATTCACATTTATATTATTTAATTACTAATTATAAAATACTAATTATTTTTTTTAAAAAATAAATTTTGGACAATTCAAAGTCTTTTTTATAGATTAATAAAGATTATAAGTACAACATACATATTCAAATTATTTAAAATCACTAGTTATAAAGAACTAATCTTTTTTTTTAAAACATTATATTAGTATTCTTATATTCAGTTTAGTTTAGTTCAGATTCATAAACCAAGTTCATTGAACCTGAACTGAACTTTAACTTTTGCAGATCATTGAACCTAAACCTGAACTGAACTTAAAATTTATAAACATAAACTAAATCTGAACTTAAAATTTTGTTTAGTTTAGGTTCAGTTTAAAGTTTATAAACATGTTCAAGTTCAATATTATATATATATATATTTATATATGGAAGAAAATTACTTAGAATATAGAAATAGAATTAATTAGTAAAATTTTAAAAATTATAGTAATTTTTATAATTTTATTAATAAAATTATACAAAACATCATTATTCTTAAAATTATACTAATTAAACTTATTTTTATATTCTAAGTAAACTTGTTTTAAATATAAAAATATATCATACCAATATATATTTACTTTATATTTTTTAGTTTTAAAGGAAAGATACTTAATTTTGAATTTTTTTATCAAAAATCAAAAATT
The DNA here is from genome assembly GCA_910591915.1 of Cetraspora pellucida. Taxonomy (NCBI): domain Eukaryota; kingdom Fungi; phylum Glomeromycota; class Glomeromycetes; order Diversisporales; family Gigasporaceae; genus Cetraspora; species Cetraspora pellucida. Next base: position 7,269 of record CAJVQA010010025.1, on the reverse strand, counting down.
AAGCATTTTTTTTTTAGAACTAAAAAATATAAAATAAATATATGCTAGTATAATGTATTTTTATATTTAGAACAAGTTTACTTAGAAGATAAAAATAGGTTTAATTAGTATAATTTTAAGAATAATAATGTTTTATATAATTTTATTAATAAAATTATAAAAATTACTATTATTTTAAAATTTTACTAATTAATTCTATTTCTATACTCTAAGTAATTTTCTTCTATATATAAAAATATATATATAAAATATTAAATCTAAATATATTTATAAACTTTGAACTGAATCTGAACTGAACCTGAACTTGAATTAAAAGTTCAATACTAAAACTGAACTGAACTTTTTTTTAAAAAAAATTCAAGTTCAGTTTAGTATTGAACTGAACCTAAACTTGAACTTGACTAAAGTTCAGTTCAGTTCAGGTTTATAAGAACACTACATTATATTTCTAACAATTCAAGGTTTTTTTTATAAATTTGATAAGTATAGTTTATATTTAAATTATTTAATTATTAGTTATAAAATACCAATCTTTTTTTTAAAAAACATATTTTTGGCAATTCAAGATCTTTTTTATAAATCAGTAAAGATTATAAGTACAGTATATATATTTAAATTATTCAAATCAGTGATTATAAAAAGCTAATTTTTTTTTTTAAAACATTGTATTTTCAGCAATTCAAAATCACTTTTATAATTCTAATAAGTATAATTCATATTCAAATTATTTAATTACTGGTTATAAAATACTAATTTTTTTTTGAAAAATATTATATTTTTAGTAATTCAAGACCTCTTTTATAAATTAGTAAAAATTAGTAAGTACAGTATATATATTCAAATTATTCAAATTACTTGGCTAAAAAAAAAAACTACTTTTTTTTAAATACTATATTTCTAGTTACAACTCTTAAGTTCTTTGTAATAAAAAACAATAAGCATGATTTTGTATTTAAATTATTTAAATTATAAGATTATAAAGAAACAACATCTTTTTTTTAAAAAAAAAAGACATTTCTGATACATTTTAAGATTCCTTTTTAATTTTGTAAAGATTGCTTAGTATAATCAACCAAACTATTCAAGCTATTTAGTTAATTTACTATGAGAAAAGCTAGCTTTTTTTTTCTCTTTTAAAAAAACACATTTTTTTTACAGTTTAAAGTTTTTTTTATAGTTTAATAAAATAAAATAAAATAATATAATCTTTGCATTTAGGTAAAAGAATGTTACAGTTCAAATAAAATAGTTCTAGTAGTTTTTGTAAAAAATTAAGCTTTCTATTAATTGTATAACATTATTTAATAGACAACTGATGAATTTTTTAACACATCTGATCTGTTTATATAATGATTAACATCTGTTGTTTTGATGCATCTGATTTGTAAAATGCATAAAGATCAATGTTAGTTATATGAGCCTTACCATCAGCCAATTTCAGGAGTTGGCTAAAGCAAAGCAAGTTTTAAAATTACCTTTTTGATGCAATTATGATTAATAGGTTATATAAAATACGTATGTAGGATTTTGATCAAGTGCAACAAAGAAAAAAAAAATGGTCTGATATAGGTATTAATATTAAATTGAAAGTTAATTTTGATTGGATGATCATAAAGTTTGTATAACATAAATTTAAATCTTTTAAATGCACACCCTCTCTAAATGCATATTTGTGATTGGTCCTCAGGACGTGCACTTAAAGAGGTCTAATTGTATATTAAAGCTAAATAGTATATAAATTAGTTTAATACAAATATAACTATTTTTAATATAACAATAAAAACAATTCATTTACAAAAAAAAAATGTAAATTTTTACTTAAAAATTATTCAAATTATACAATTGCATTTTATATTAAAATAAGCAATGCTATAATTTTAAAAATCAAATATTTGGCATGGCCTCACCATTAATATTAAAAAAAATAAATCAAATATTTAAAAAAATAAATGGACTACTTGTCATTTAAAATATTTACCTAATATTATAAAAAAAGAATAACTAGACTTTTTAAGTTAGGTCAGTATTTAAATACTATTCAAGCTCAAAAAAATTAAAATTTGATACGTATGTATCTGTATTAAGCATAATATGCTATATATTATGAAAACAAGATCTTAAAGCCAGAGTAAAAGAGAAAACTTACTCTAATGAAAAGTAAAAAAAAAAAAACGAAAAGAAACATATCCTGTAATTAAATAGATTCAATACAATGTCACTTTTGAATTATTCTATTAAATCAATTTTTTTTTTGAATGTGTAAAGTAAATTTGTATACAAAAAAATACAAAGAAAATAATAACTGTAGTTATAAAGATATTTAAAGAGAGTAGTACGTACGTACAAGTATAAACATATATCTCATTAGTCAATATGCCTTTGGTCAAATAGTTGTGCAAAAATACATTGATTGAACCGTAGTATAAGCAAGGCCAAGTGGAAACAAAATAATTACAGTATTTCGCGTAATAACGCCCATGAGCTTACCTCAATAATCATACCACCTCATAATGACGTACATGGCTTCGAAATGACGCCAATACGCGTCCCGAAATAATGCGCATGCTCAGATTAATGTAAATTAATTAATAAATTTGTGCTAGGAAAATAAAAATTACTTTTTATTCCAAAATCTAATGTTTGCTACAAACGATAATCTAACGCATATAATAATCAAATTAAACAAAGAATTTTTTTTTTATTAATTAAAAAAAGATTAAATGTGACCTAAATATACTTTTAATAATTATTCATTCTATAAAAATAATTAAGGTGTTTTTTTCTACAATGCATTTCTAATACTTTCAAATACTACTCCGTACCCTAGCTTTAAGTTTTCCTTTCCGTTTCTTGCGAATCATTTTATTTCTATTATGTGAAAATTTCTTTTTCCAACAATCATTCAAAGAATTTATTGATGGAAGATTTTCAACAATCCAACGACATTGTCCGTACTCAACTACACTTATACCATGCCCAATTTTGTGTGTCCCTTTACTACAAAGTGATACAGTGGTCGAATTCTCATTACAATTCCGTTCATTTGAAGCTGTATTTATTTGACAAAAGTCATTTATAGATTGGTCATTAACCACTGACTTTGACGAGTTACTAGAAAATTGACTAATTATTATAGGATTTGACAATGCAGTTTGTTTGTTCTTTTGGACTTGCCATTCTTCAATCGAAATATGTTCTTGGGGTATATCATTAATATGTTGAACATTTGACGTTATCTTGTTTAGTTTTTGTTTATTTACGGGGCTTTGCTCATAATCGTTTTCCCTTTCTTTACGCTTTCCTAAAGTAGACATCTCGGATGACTTTTCAACTAAATCCTTCTTTATTACTTCCGTGGTTTTAACATCGGAAGCAAAAGGTATTAATAGTGCGTTCTCTATTGTAGACAATGTGATAGTTCCAGGTTCCTCTGATATCATAGGTTCGAGCGATGATGAATCTATCGAGGGCGTATCAGTCGCTTGCAAATTCTCTTGATCAGATATAAAAGTTGTTGATGCTATGAAACACTTTGTAATGATAGTCGATTTGTTATTTTTACCCTCTTCTGGAATTTCGACCGTCCTTGACACTGGTTTAACATTACTAACTTCTAATTTAGCCTTATCAGATTCTTTCAATCCAATATTATCATTAGATTCATTAATATTAACCAATGGGTTAATCTTTTCTAATTCTTTTGAATTGCATAATACAACTTGCTCATCCTTATTTTTGATTTTGACAGCATCTACGATCTCACACGAATTTTTATTATCGCATGAATCTTTTACCGTTTCGGATTTGATAGAAGTCACGTTTTCGACAGTTGACGACTGAATATCAACGGAAATTTTACTATTCAACGATACAACAGATTGTTTCTTTGTTATATATTTGATGGTGTTACACAGTGATGTATTCGTTTTTATATTGGAACTTGACGAAGATGCTACAGTAACAGTTGAAGATGCTACAGTAGCAGTTGAAGAAGTATTCTCCTTGGTGTAAAAAAGGATGTAAGGTTTATCTCTAAGTGTGGTTTCTAAAACAACCTGTAGTAAAAATAAATGAGGCGATTCAATAAAAAAGGGAATATTAATAATAACATATAACCAATGATATATTTCATACATTTGTTGTTGTGCTATCATTAAATTTAACCCATCCAGAAGCTGTTTTGGCATAAGCGTAGTAATGTCCACTTCGTGGAGTATTTCCAACATGAACGATTGATGCAGAAAGACGGTATCGTGCGTCTTCTTCCGGATGCTCACAAAACTCAGACATATCCAAAATTTCGCTATAACTCATATAAGTGTTAATTTTGACAGAACGTTGTGAGCATCGATCATATCGAAAGCGCTTCACCTGTATGATCAAAATTTCAGGCAAGCGAGTTAAATTGCATTTTTGTGTACAAGTATTCTTACTACATCTAAACACAAAATAAATGTAATAATTGTATTAGACCTATTATATTTTATATTCATAAAAAGAAAATAAACATCAAATTTCTAAACATTACTTGTCACACTTATAATCATTAAGCGGATAAGGACCGGCCCAATCTCGGATACTACCTATAAGCACTTTTCCTAATCCCACTTGAATGGCTTGCTCTTGCTTGTAAGTAATAGACTTATGCGAACATGCTGTGCAAATGACCTGATCAATAAACAAAAAAATTAATTCATAAAAAAAACAAAGATAGAATTTTAAAGTAAGTTTAAAATATTATATGACAAACCTCATTACGCCAAGTTGTTTTAAATACCCTATCAAAAAATACAGCAGTCGTTTGTAAAGAATTGCAACAACGTTCAATTTGATTAGAAATTAATCCACAGAGAAAGAGAAAAGCGTCATTTTGACGGTAAGCATCTGCAAAAGGATCAATAACTAAAAAATTAAAATATTCAAAAGATCAATATATTAAAATATATCAATTTATATTTTTAAATCAAATCAATTCACCGAACCTTTAATGTTTCGGTGTAAGTCCCTATTTCTTATCGTATATCTCGCTCGTAACGCGCACATTCGTAGAATGGACAACTCTCTTAATCCACAAAAACCGGAACATGAACCTAGCCACATAAAGATTAAATTATTGAAATTTAAGATGTAAAAATGATATTATTTAGAAGAAAAACATACATCTTAAATTACGTTCCAAAAAATTTGCGAACGGTTGGATATGCATAAGACATTGTAGTGTAGAATTAATAAAACAATCTACTCCAGTATTATTACATAAACCAACACCTTTTGATGGTGGTGCTAAAGGGAAGATAGGAAGAACCAGGTTCGCTTGAGAACAAGCATTGCCATTTATTCGAGTATGTAAAGATGACCGGCGATCGAATTTATTGAATTTATTAGATCTCATTATGAATTCTAAGATAATATTTCAAAAACTGTTAAAAATGAGATTAAGTTAATACATATATGCATTTTATGATCAGTGAATTTTTTTGGAGAAAAACAAAATTTTAATGGATTTGATTGTCATGTATGTATTTATTCTCCGATCAACTGAACTGATTTACGGATTTAGGCCCTTTTTTTTATATTTAACTTACATTATAATTATTTAAAATTTGCAAATCCTAAAATCAAAAATCCAAAAATGATAATGGCTTGTATAATTTCGAAACTGACCGATCTTTAATGATATGTCTTATTTGCGGCCAGCGGCCGGTAAAAGAATGGTTGGATAGAAGAAATCCATTTTCTTTTTTTTTTTTTTTTTTTTTTGATTATTTGACATAATGTATTAATAAGATACGTGCTACCGAAAAGTTGAAAATGGAATCGATCTACATAATGGTGATGCCAAAAAAACTTAAGCAAAGGAATTTTAAAAAGCCTTTTGTTCTGCGTGCGTGTATACTGTACATACATACATACATTGCAGAGTGTAAGCAAATATGCAGATATGAATGTTATTGTAAATTTTTAGAATTTTTAGTACCGTATGTTACCGAATAAAAACAGTCCCTAATAAAAGCTACTCCCGCGATTTTGGACCCAAAAAGGTTATTATGTTTTAATAATAAAGCTAGATCCGAATAGAAGTTACCTATTCACTTTAGCCCGAAAAAATTCTCATTTTTTTAAAACATTTTTGGCAGCTTTTATTCGGTAAACATACGATATTTGAAATCAAAAACCTAACCTTCCAAAATTATTTATCTTATATGGCACAGTCCTTGCACGAAATTTGACGCCAATATCTTAAATAAACAAAAAATTTTAATAATTAAAAGCATTGTTGTTTATCTTGTATAATCGTTGTGTTTGATACATTGTCTGATCATTAGACACTTACGACATATTATATGCAAAAACTTAACTTCTCAAGTATATTATTTTTGATTCAAAAATATATTGATACGTATGCATGTGTGGATAATAGCATATGTATAGAATATTTGAACATGTATCGATTGATTTGTCTAATCAAGCAAATGATTGGACAAATTTTATGATATTTATTAACACATGACTCAATATTTGTGTTATCCGGCAATTCATGATCATGATTTCGATTTCAATTACAATATAACATATAATACCAAAAAAATAACAAGAAATAAATTATGATCATAAGATAACAAAAAATTACAATCACAAGATATACATATTTAAATATTGATAACACAAATTTGGTTGGTAACGGGAATTTTTATCATCATACAGAGAACTTGTTTTTTGTGTAAACTGGTCCTATATTATTCGTCTTTAGCAATCAAATCTATACTACCAAGTTTTTAGTATATTACAAGAATGAGGTTTTATCCGGAAAACTCTTATGATCATGAATTGCCATCTGTCTTGTTATTTTTTTTTTCGTGTTACGATGTAATCATGTTTATTCAAATTAAACCTCAGCAGCCAATAACTCTACCAATCATGATGGATAACGCCAATATTGGGCAAATTGTCAAATACGATAATTTGGCTCAACACAGCTTTGCGGCACGTGTTCATTTGCTCCAGTTTGCCAAATTTACCCAACAATTTTTGTCCAATATTGTATACATAATTAAAATTAGAATATATAATTAAAATCAAAATGAATAATTAAAATCAAAATAGAAACCATTTCTTTTTAATATTTTAAGAAAAAAAAAGAAGATAAAAAATAGTATCTCTTAAATTGTATTGCATGCAAATTTGCCTGCACCTTTTTTTTAAAAATTAATTTTTATAATAAAATTTTAACAATTAATTTTAGCAATATACTTTCTAAGTAAAAAATAT
>CAJVQA010010024.1:0-11677 GCA_910591915.1 Cetraspora pellucida | reverse complement strand
TTTTTTTTAAAATTGTATATTTTTGGTCTATAAGCAACCTAATTTTTTTTTCTTATAATTTAAAAATAAATATTGCAAAAAGTAATCCTTGTTTTTAAATATTATTATACCAGATTTTATTTATATATTTTAACAAATTAAAAAAATAGATCAGAACTAAAAAAATGCAAAAATGTAGGCAAATTTGCCTGTGTTAACCTACAATCTAAGAGATAGCTAAATCTAGTTTACAACTTTTGTGAAGTTCATACAACCCCAGTACCCTTCTTTTACAACCTCACCATTATTTTGTCTATCCTTGCAAGTTCTCCTATACTACCAATCCAGTTAGTTCTGCATGATGTGACTTCATGTTTAGATCAACTAGTGATCAGGTTGATGAACTCTCTACTTAGAGGTTTTTGCCTATACAGGTCACCTGCTTTAAGTTTTCTTCAGCAGATCAAGATCTTCACAGGTGGCACTGTCAAAAGTTGTACTACCTCTCCACTTGAGATTTTCAAGCAGGCTTTTAATCTGAGTATATACTTTTTGGATTTATTCATATGACATTGCACACTTCCAAAGTTAGTCTTGGTATAACCAAAATTACAAGATCTACAAACTTCAAATCACAGATAAGTTTACCAGAATAAGTCTATTTTTCCAAAATTTGTCACTAATAAAAATTGAACATTGAACCTACTGCTTAAAGAATGACAACCCAACCACTACACTAGGATCACTATCCTCTGGTCAAGAATTTGTTAACTAGTTAAAAATGCATAAATGCATAGCAATACTTTAATGTTTACCAATTTTTTAAATCTAGTGTAAATGCTTTAAAAATTTATTTGGCTAATTTATTTTCTTTCTAATATAATACTACAAACAATCTCAACAGCACGCTCACATAGACAATTACCAATTTTATCGTTATATTAAATTGTGTGTGATTTTACCAATTTTATTTCTTGTAAATAAATTCGGTTTGTATGACCCAGGTAATTGATTTACATTAGCCAATCAGACGAACTTCTTGCCATCTTCCTATGAGATGCTAGAGTAGTTATTCATGTAGACAATATCAGCTGGGCAGCTTTACTCATTAGCGTTAGTAAAACTAGTTAATTTCGGCCCTGACGATCACGGAATTTTGGTGACCCCTGTATGAGTTTGACATTCCCAGTTATATAACCAGTCGACGACTACAAGAATTACTGTAGCATACATCGCTGTCACCATAATTTTTGCAATCCGTTAATCTATTTTACGGTTTTTTTTAAAAAAAAATGACAACTCCTCTCAACCTTTATTTATGTCAAGAAGATCCGCCACAATTTCGGAAGGAGTTGGCAGATTGTGAATCTTCAGTATTTGGACTAGAGAATACTATAAAAAACCTTGTAAAATTAGCAAGAGCAAGTGCAGAACTTGCACAAGGTATTTAATGATTTTTGATATTATATTATCGTACTGTTCGAAGTAAATTATGATGGCGATTAAATAATTTTATTAATGTTTACCAGAGTATACAGCGAAACAATTACAATTCGCTGAAGAGCTTGGTGCTTTCGCAAAACAACAACCTGATTCAATAATTAGTAGATATCTCTTATACTTACTTGTAAATAATATTGTTAAATTGAAGGATAACATTTTGAAAATTTATGTGCATAGAATCAGTTTTGATCAAATATGCTTCATCACTTCAAGAGGTTGAAAGGAGTCGCCGAATTCTTGTAAGAAAGTTTAATATTTTTAAGTTTCAATGTATATGCTTGATATAATAGGATATTATTATTATTATTATTATTATTCATACAGAATTCACATATGCATGATATGTTCATTGAGCCACTAGAAGCTTTTGCAAAGAACGAGATATTACCTTTGAAGGTAATTTACAGTTATTATACTATATTTTTATTTGTTTATTCAATATTTTATTTTATTTACTTATTTATTTATTTATTATTTATTTTTTGTGATCTTATAGGATGTAAAAAAGGGATTTGAAAAAGCTGGTAATGAGGCGGACTTGGTACTTTCTAGGTATATGAGCAAAAGGCCTAAAGATTCGATGATTGCCGACGTAATAAATCTTTTTTTTTTGTTTTTATATTTGAAATGATAGATAATAATAATATTATTATTTTAGGCGTCTTCCGAAGTATCCGATACTCGAAGGGAATTTCATTATCGTTATTTGGATTATGTTATAAAAATCAATCAATTGGAGGCGAAGAAGAAATTCGAATTCATGGAATATGTAAAAACTATTTAAATTATCGATTGTTGTATAAGATTAATGATACTAATACAAATATATATATGCTTTTATGATAGATTTTGGCTTTGATGTTCACAGAGTCTTCGTTTTATCATCAAAGCTATGAAACCTTAAAGGATCTTGAACCACACATGAAAGATGTAACAAGTAAATATTTTATATATTGATTTCTATAATGCAAACTTAGTGATATAATTGTTAATGTTGAGATTTAACAGGATTATTACATGAGGTAAATTATATAATTTTGATTCCATTATAATACCGATGTTATCCAACACGAGTTTTGTTTTAACTAGGCAAGGACTGAATATAATAATGATATTAAAGAATCTCAACAATTAAAGAGATCTATATTGGAGGTATTTACGTGATGCATGATTTTCAAATTGTACAAATTAAATTGAATATATGAAAATTTCGATATATGCCTTCATTTAATAGAACGCTCAAGAAGCGTACAATCCATTACACTCTTTCAAGGCTGGTTCTAAGTATCGTGCACATCAGGGTTCAGATGCGACAATTGTAAAAAAATCCGGCTACTTGTTTATGAAAGGAAATCAAAGAGTAATGCAATCATGGACGCGTAAATACTTTACTATCTCAGAGGAACAGTTAAATTATTGTAGTAAGGCGGGCAAAGTATGTATATTTCAATACATTACTTATTTAATTGGGATATTATTCTAATTGAAAGTTGTTAAAGGTATCAAAAGAAGAGGATGAGTCAGCATCTATTAATTTAAGAGTCTGTCATATAAAACCAGTTACTAATTCTGATAGAAGATTTTGTTTTGAAGTAATATCTCCAATGAGGTAATTTGGTAAACCATTTTTATTTGTATTTTCTATGTACAAACTAAATTATTAAATAAAATTATGTCTCAAAAGGACTTATGTATTGCAAGCTGAAAATCAACCAGACATGGAAGATTGGATATATTGCTTACAGACTGCAGCTGAAGAAGCTTTGTACACGAATCAGATGCCGAAATCTGTTTCTTCGGGCATGGGAAAACTGGTATATAAAGTTTGATGCTGATCATTCTCTTATAGTATTTAAACTCATAGCGGATATTTAATTTTAGATATCTCAAGATACACAGAGGAATGATATTTATTCAAATAATCAAGCTAATTATGACTCTTCTCAGAGCATCCAACAGTCTATTTTACGAATTAAGCAATTGCCTGGTAATGAATGTTGTGTAGACTGTAAATCTAAAGGTAAGATCGACTTTATATATGGTCAAAGGGTTTTTTACTAGTACTCCACAAAATCAAATCAAAATTTGAATTTGAATCAAATATTTGAAATCATTCGATCGAATTTTAATTAGTTTGCTCAAATAATTTCAAATATTTGATTCAAATTCAAATTTTGATTTGATTTTGCGGAGTACTATTTTTTACAGCTCGAATGATTTATAAAAATATCATTAGATCCACAATGGGCATGCACAAATTTTGGAACATTGCTATGTATAGAATGCTCGGGCATTCATCGCAGCCTTGGTGTACATGTTAGTAAGGTTAGGTCATTGATGCTTGATAAATGGGAACGTGAGTCACTTGAAGTTATGTCGAAGCTTGGAAACTTTAAGGTAAACCAGATTTTCGAAGCAAAATTAGTTGGAGATAACGAGAAAAAATTGATGAATTCATCATGGGAACGGTTTGTTGGAGTTTCGATTTGGGTTGGTTATATTTGGTGAAATATTTTGTTTGCTGTCTTTATTTATTTTTTTTGAACTAATTTATGAAATTTTCTTAGCGCTGACAGAGAAAAATTTATAATCGATAAGTATGTTAATAAAGAATTTGTTGTACAAAAAGATGAAAATAATGGTCTTTCAAACTCAGTTGATTTGGTGAGAATTTGGTTAATCTTGCTTTAAATAAATCTATTTACTATTAATACATACGTAAATTCTAATAAATTATTCTTTTAGGCTTTTTGGAAAGCAATGAGCGATTCCGATCTGCAAGAAGCTCTTCGATGTTTGTCGCTAGGAGCCAATGTTGATTGGAAAAATGACAAGGAAGATTATACTACCGCATTGCATCAGGCTATACTACGAAGTGATGACATTGCAGTGGAATTCCTGCTTTCATGGTCTTGTGATATCAATGAGGTCGATAAAAACGGATGGAGTTGCCTTCATCATGCTGCAGCAACGAATAATGCAAGGTTGTCATTGATCCTAATGAAAAGGCATGCCAACATCAATTTAAAAGATATAGATGGCAAGGTAAATTGAATTTTTCAATTTATAATTTATTTATTTTTTACTAGAAAATATTCTTTATATATTACCATATTAATTGGAAATACTTATGTATTATTATAGCGACCAGTTGATATTGCTGTGGAATTGCAAAAAGTGCAAGCAGTAACAGCTCTAAGATTATATCAATTTGAAAATCAGCTCACAAGATCCGAATATTCAAATTTTGGAGTTGGCGAAGCATTAACTAGCATATCAAAACCATATGCTGTTGACTCTCCTTACACTGAGTCTCCATCTACCGAACCCGAACCTGAGTACATCTATTTACCCAACAATTCATGTGATGAACCGTGATGATCGTGTCTTTTGGTTAATCAAAACATTTACCTAGTGTTACATAAATTTACAAATATTTTTATATTGTCTTTGACAATTCTTTAATTCTGATTTATTGGTTTATGTGAGCTAATGGGTAAATAGATGTATTATAATGTACCTAATGAACATTCGTATAACCGATTAGAATTTATTTATATAAGATCGCATAAAACATAATATCATGTCGTGTGGACTGTTAATAATAATAATAATAATCATAAAGGTTGTTAATCATTCGGTAAGGGTATAATATTATGGCCATAAAGTAAGTGTACTTGGGTCCAGTTGTGCAAACTTTCAAACCAGTCCCCATATGAAAAAAGTTCTAGGGTCTGGTGTTAAATCGTCGCCCAAAAAAAAAAATTCAAATTATGTATTGGTTGCATATTTAAGTATTCAAAAAAGTGCAACTGTTAGCGGACATTCTTTGCTCTAAATTTTATAATTCTACAATTAGTAAAATCCGCGTTGATCAGCTAAATTAGGTACCTAAGATTTCACCGTCAAAATAAAATCTCACCAAACTTTGAGTGAAGATATCTCGATAACCACTTTGACCAAGTTCGATAAAAATTTTTTATTGGAATTTTATAGATTCATTCATAGAGTTCAAATAAAAAAAATTTATTGAGTTTGGTTAGGTGGTTGTGATTTCTTCATTTCAAGGTTTAAAAAAATTATTACAGATAGGTATTCGGATTTTTTTTTGAAAATATCTCAACAATTACTTAAATTTAATGATTTTTTATTTGAATTTTATAGAATTTTAGAATTCAAATAAAAAAAATTTTATCAAATTTGGTTAGAAAATTGTTAAGATATTTATTCAAATAAAATTTCTGTTAAATTTTTTTTAATAATTACAATTAGATCTTGATATGAGGTATGGTGACTTAATATAGTAAATAAATTGTTATTTTTTCAAATAACAAGTTGTAAGTTTAAAACTTACTAAAAAAGTAAAAATTTTTTTTTTACTTTTAAAGGTTATATTTTATGGTTAACCTTTATTGACTTTATTGAGGTTAGTTTACACTATTTTTTACAAAGAAGAAAGTACAACTAGTTACATGTGCAATTTTTGGTTGCCTATTTAAGTAGTCCATCTTAAGGTTCTACATTAGATGTTGTACCTATAATCTACTAAGAGATTATCTATTTTAAACTTTCTGATCATCTGTTCTGTTGTTAGTGAACATTATTATACCTCTTGTATATATTTAGTATATCATTTGAACAGTATAGTATCTATCTTTTTTGTACTGGTTTCCAGGTTGTTATATATTTTAAAGTATGTTACTTATTAGTAAAGTGCAGAGAGTCTTTTTTGTTATTTATCTATACACTTTTAGGAATATTAACAAAGGTTATTTTTAGAGTTTTTTTTTTTTTTTTTTTTTTTTTTTTTTTTTAACTTAAGTAGTTACGCTAGTACTTTATTAGAATTCTTGATACTATACAGATTACAGAGAATTTTCTTAATACTTAAGTCCAGCATCACTCAATTATCTTATTGGTACCTAAGTGTGACTTGTTGCACTACCTCAAACAGAGGTAGACTGCTCGTTTGACTGCCGCCCTACAATAGGATACCACCAATCTAATGACATCTTTTTGTAGAGAAGCAAAAAAACAAAAAAAAAGATTTTATATATAAAAAAAAAAACAGAGATATAGGGATAAATAATAAAAGATACAAAACAAGAAATAAAAAGAGGAAAGAAAAAAATAAGAAAAAAGAAAAGTGTGAAACTTGCAATTTATAAAATCAGACAGTCACGATTTTAAGTCTGTGTTGGGCATGAAATTTACAATTCACAAATATTAGACAATCACAATTATAAGCCTGTATCAGGCTTATAAAAATTATAAACTATACTAAATAGAAATTACTTTACTATCTTTCTATTTACTTAGATTATTTAAACAAAAAACCAAAAAGGAGAAAAAAAACTTCGACTTTATCGTAGAGGGTCAGTATAGGATACTGGTTAGTCCAGAGGTAGTGTTTGATGGGTTTTTAGTGGCTCAAGGCACATATATAGTTGTGTTTGTATTGCTGTATTATTTCTAATCCATGTTGTAAACAATCCCATTTAGGAAGTAAACACTGCTGACTGTTTTGGTGATTTTACGTGTCAATCTTTAGAAGAGAGTAAACTAAATCGTTTACTTTTACAAAATTTTTCTTGAAAAAAAAGTGAGAGTGCTAGGTGAACCAACTTTTAGCTTTTGTAAGTTCTTAACCTTTGTGAGTGTTCCTTGTAGGTTTTACAGTTGTATAGAAACAATATATTCAACTTTGTTGTTTACTTAATGAAAAACCTTGGCTTTCACCAACTACTTCTTCTATAGTCCTAGAATACTCTTTAAACTGTCACCACAAGGCTGCAACTCTATTTTAATGTTTAACAATATATATACAATACTTTAGAAAGGTTTTCATAAAGTTTAATTATTAACTATATCATTTTCTGTAGTTCAGCTTTTTGAAAACTTTGGTTCAGATAATTATCAGAAAGAGTAATTGTTATTATTATTCTTATAGAGTTTACCCAAACCTTAGTACTGATTTTACAATATATTTTTAATACTTATAGTATTTCTCTGTTTTGTTTTCAGACTTTTAATTCAGATAATCTAGTAGAATTATAATCTGTTCTTGATATATTAAGTCTGGTTTAATATTTTTTTTTTTAGTTTGAAATCCAATAGTCTGATTAGTGATACTTCTTATTCAAGATTCTTACTTGTTCAATTTCTTCATATTGGTATCCATTTCCTAAGTTTAGCTTTTACAGTAGCATTGTTAAAGATTTATATTACTTTTTTATTTAGAATTTCCTAGTAAGTTCCAGTTTTTCTCAGTTTTATAGATTTACATAATCACAAAGACTTATTTTAGATTTGCACTGCTCAGTATTGGTTTGTATTTCTTTGTATAATTAAGATTATATAGATGCCTCATAACCTGTTAGTCATGCTAATATGACTATAATTACAGGTATCTTATTTTAACTGATTGACAAAATGTTGTTACTATAATATCACCTGTATATTACATAGATGATTATCCAAATTTTCATTATTAGTAGGTTTTGAACTTACAATCTACTACTTGGTGATTGATAACTTATCTATTTCACTAAGTTATCATACCTCTAAAAAAGAAAATTTAAATAATCATTTATATTATAACAATTATTTTTTATCAATTAATTAAAATAAAATGTTTGAAATCATTAATTAATTAGAATAAAATATTTGTAATTTTTAACTTTATTAGCATAACTATTAGATTATAAGGTATTTATATAATTTTAGTTATATAAAAAAATACAAATTAGTATTAAATAATGTAAATTTAAAATAATTGTATAAATTTATAAAATTAAAAAAACAAAAACTTATTTAAAAACATTTAAATAAAAAATAATATAAATTTTATTTATTATTATTTTTATATATTAAATTAATCTTTTTAAGATTAAACTTTTTTATTTAGTATTAGAATTTAAAATCAAATATTTTAGAGAAATTATATTAAAAAAACCATTTAGTCATATATATAGATTTGGTATATAATTTAAGTAGTTTGCTTATATATAAATTTTATACTAGTTATTATATTTGCAATCTAATTATAATTATTATTTATTTAAAAATTTTTTTTAGTATTAAGATAACCTTTTTGATTCTAACTTTTTATTAATACTTATATCGAGTATATATTTTATATAGATATATCTATATTGAACTATCAGATGAGTGTACAATTGGTTATATATATAACTTTTCTATATTACCTATTTAAGAAGTCTATCTGAAGGTTTCTCACCAGTTATCATATCTAACACTTCTGCTTAGATGTTCTATTTAAACCTTCTGATCTGATCCTAGTATTAATTTTACCAGGTTACAGATCCAAATTGATTTACTTTTAATTATAGAATTATAATTCTTAAACTATTTTTATCCTTAAGGTAAATCTACTAGAATAAGCTGTATTCTCTTTTATCACTAATCTGATTTGATGCTATGGCTAAGACTAACACTTGCAGTCAAGATTACTTATTAAACTATTATTATTCTTATAAAGTTTACATAAACTCTAATACTTATCTTTCTGACTTTTTTTTATCATTCCCTAATAGCTGTAACTTAAAACCAACCAACTCTTCAGACTTCTAATCCAAATAACCCAGTATAATATACTTATGTATTCTTTTTTTCTAGTAATTCTGGCAGTCTAGTTGGTTATGTGCTTCTTTATATATCTTGTTATTCAGTTTATTTTACAGTTTCTATGAAGATGTTTTATAGGCTTCTATTAGTCTGATAGTATTATTAAAAGTTTATACTATTTTTTTATTTGAGATTTTCAAATAAGTTTCTATTTCTTCAGTTTTTTAACCTTTTATACCTAGTAATCTTATTATGAATTTGCACTGAAGCCTTATACAATACTGGTTTTTTACATTTCTCTATATACATATAACATTATATTTTACATAGATGTTCTAAGTTTTCAATATTAAGTAGGACTTGACTTGATGTACCTAAGATTACAGATGCCCAAAACCTAACTGATTGGCAAAAAACAGTTTCTGTAATACAAGTATAATTTCCAAAATTTGTTTTCTGTAGAAATTGAACCTTAGACCTGTCACTTGGGAGTTGACAACCTATCCATTTTATTAGGTCACTATTCTTTTTTATTTAAACCTTTTGTATTATAATTTTTATTATAGTATTAGATTATTTCTAATATATATATATATATATATTTTTGACAATCTTATTGAGACTTTTTTGTATTTTCAAACAATATTTTCAATATTAAAGATTACTAAATCTTGATCTCTCCTAGTTCATACTTTTAAACTTTTCAGAAACAATTCATTATATTAATCTTTATTAGAATTAGAAGGTTTCATTAGACTTTATTAAGATTTAGTTATTATTATTTTTTTTTTGGATATTAAACTAGCCTCTTTTGGAACTAGGGCTTTATTCAGTAAATTAGAACATAGAGACTCATGACTAAAGCCTCAAAGAAGTCACCTTATATTAGAAAGTACATCTAGTCATATATATATTTTTGGTGTCTAATTTAAATAGTCTGTTAATGGTTTTATATTAGCTGCTATATCTGCAATCCAACTAAGAACATTGCTTATTTAAACTTTTTATACTGTAATCTCTACTGTGTTACTAGATTATTTTTGATACAGATGTTAGTCAAGAAGGTTTAGATACTTTTATTCATACCTTTAGGACCCTATACCTTATTTCATATAATATATCCTTTGAAGCATTATTACTAGAGCCTTCTGTATTTTATATATAGCTAATCTAGTTTTATATAATATGTTATAGTTATCTAACACTTGTAGTCACAGAGGTTACTTGTTTAACTGCTATATTACACTATTTCTACTTTTGTAAATTTATTCAAACCCCAGTACCTATCTTTTCAACTTCTTCTCTTTATTTTTCTACTATTCAACTTAGAATCTAACAGACTTTTTAGACTTCCAATTCAGATAACCTAATGTGATATATCTTAGTATCTTTTTCTTCTGGCAATTCTAATGACCTGGTTGGTTATATGCTCCTTTACACATCTTTTTATCTGATTATATCTGTTTATTTTTTATTGAGGTTTTCTAAGCTTCTATTGGTTCAATAGTATTGTCAAAAGTTTGTACTATCTTTTTATTCAGAAATTTCCAAGTAGGCTTTTGTTTCTTTAGTTTCTTGATTTTTTACATCTGGTGGTTTTATAGTGAGTTTGCACCAAAGTCTTATGCAATACCAGTTATTAACATTCCTCTATATATATGTAATGTTACACTTTGCATAGATGCTCTAGGCTTCTAATAACAAGTAGAACCTGATTGGTTGTATCCAAGATTACAGATTTCTAAATCCAACTGATTGACAAGAAACAGTTTTCCATAATATAAATTAATTTTCAAATTTCATTATAGATGAGATTTAAATCTTAGACCTGTCACTTGAAGAATGACATTCCAACCACTATACTAGGATCACCATTTTTATTAGCTGTTATTATAAGTTTATATAGTATTTATAAGTGTTAGACTTTCAGTATCATATTATGTCTCATGACTTTTATTATTTCAAATTAAGCTCTAACTTGTATTTATCATTATATGACTTCTTAACTGCAGATTACTTGACATTTCTAGAAATAAGTCTGTTTATTGATGTTCTAAGTTTCTAATTTTACAATGTTGCAGTTTTCTATTTTAGAAATACATTTTTACAATTGTTATTACTAAAATTCAAACTGATAGTCTTGCGATTTGTAATCCCAAAGCATAACTGCTATGCTATTAACTCTAAAAGTCATTATTTCCAATATATATTTTTTTTAATATTAAGGTAAGGTCATGGCATTTTAGTCTTTATTAGTATATTTGTTATAGCTAGTACAATTCTATTTATACATTATCTATTACTATATATCTATTTAGATATAAAACTTAGATGTATTTATCTGTAACCTAAACTTACCAGTAGGGTTCAAGTAGGATTTGGGGCACAGGTAAAAAATTTGGCATGCCCATCTAAGATCATGTGACCAAAATCTATTATTAGCCAATCACAGTGTAACATGCATCAACTCTAATTAGTTAATTATTTTTTTTTTTTGGTATTAAGGTGAGGCCTTGCTCGTATCTTTATTTGTAGTTTAAAAATTAGTAGCTACATGGAGCTGCTATGTACAAAAAGTAATTTTCTATATAAATGCTATGGCTAAAAC
>CAJVQA010010023.1:0-11678 GCA_910591915.1 Cetraspora pellucida | reverse complement strand
GCATGCCTTACAATACTCAAAGCAAGAAAATTAAAAATAAATATTAGAACAGAAAGTGAACTATGGTCAATGCTTGGATATAGTACTAAAATACAAGAACTAGTAGATGCACAATTGTAAAAAAAAGAAACAGTCAGAGTAAATGAAGCTGGTTTAATATATTTAAACCAACTACTTGATATGAGAAGAGAGAAACTAATCATATGGCAGTAACTCAAAAGTTATCAAGACCAATTAAGTAAAGAGAAGAAAGCAGAATAGTTCAAAGCAATTAAATTAAAAGTGCTTAGCAGCCCAGAGAACAGAACAATACAAAGCTACTTTAGAATGGGTAAACAAAACATCTAGGCAATGCAAGTCAAATGGGAGCATATATCAGAAGATAGAAGAAAAAAAAAATGGATAATATATGGTACACAAAACTACAGACAGCTTGAAAAGGTGGTCAAAAAAAAAAAAGTATTAATTGAATATTGGCAGATGAAGTGCAAAGAGAATGAAGTAGCAACTGAGATTAACAGATGCGAAAGGTGTAAAAACAAAAAAGAACAGATAGAAAACAGTTGTTAACAATGGATAAGATTAAATAAAATCATTCACATAATTCCAGATAGATTAATAAGTAAGAGCAGTAATTAGATTAAGATAGCTATAGACCAAATAATAGATAAGACAGAAATAGACAAATCAAAAATAAGTGAATGTAAACTAAAGGGTCTTATAACAATAGAAGAACTAAAGATAGAAATTATCAAATGACAAAAATTAGAAAGAAATATTAGTTAAGAAATAATAGAAATTCTAAAGAAAAACATTATAAGAAACAAGAGCAAATATATAATATATACTAACAGTACAACTAACAAAAGAGATAGTAAAAAGCTAATATCTAAGAACAATATAGATATAGGATAGGTCCAAACAAATAAAATGCAAGAATAACCAAAAGAAGATGTAGTATTTGGACTAGAAGGATGGCAAACATTGACAATAACAGAGTTGGTAGTGATTTGGGCAGCAATTCTAATAATACCTAAAGAGAAGCAAATAGAAATATATACAGATAGTAATGCTGCAATAAGAAATATTAGTAGAAGCCTAGAACAAGTGAACAGAAACAAAATTATTAAGAAAAAGAATGCAATATGAATAATGAAAATTAAAGACCTTGTCAAGACAAAAAACATTTAGATAGAGTTAGTTAAAGTTAAAGATCATAATAAAAATAAATAGAATGATAGAGCTGATAGTTTAGCAAAAAAAGAAATGAAGAGTAGAAAAATAGTACAGACCAAAAGAGTCAGTTGTAAAGAAATAGAGTACTGTCTAGAATGAGAAAACAGAAGAACTAACATACTAGCAAAACTGCTTTGCAAGTTAGTAACAAATGCAAGATTAGAAGCAGAGTAAAAAGAAATGAGGGCAATTAAAAGCTTAGAGCCAGAAGCAAAAATTACAATTTATGATTGGACTTATTTTTGAAAAAGACTAAAGATGACTAAAAAAATACACTATACAACAAGAAGAAGCAGCTCCAGAAAAAATACATTTATTAAGTACATAATAGATAAACTTTTGATGTTAGAAGAACTTAACAGAAGAAGATCAAATATATATACAACAGTAGAATGTCAAGTATGCCAAGATAAAGTAAAAGAGACACAAGCACACTTGGTAGCATATAAAAAGCAAAGAAATTTCTGGAAGAGAATTCAAAAAGTAACTATTGCAATAGCATAGAAGAAGCTAAAGAAAGATAAAAAGATTCAGATTCTCCCATATGTGTTGTATATAATTCTCTTTAGAAAAACAGAGACAGAGAAAGTTAAAATAAGAGAAGCATTAATAAAAGGCTTAATTCCAAAAGAATCACAGGATGAATTAGCAAAGCTATTAAACACAAGATCAAGACAGCAGTTTGCAAATACAGTAGCAATAATGGCCTGGGACACATTCTACGAACAAGTATGGAGAATACATTGTGAAAAAATCATTGAATATAAGAAAAAAAAGTGGAATAATAGATAGAACTAAAAGGAAAAAAAGTGGAAATTTAAAAGAACCAAAAAAATGAGAAAAGGCAAATCAGAAAGAAAGAAAAGAAAAAAAAGAAGAAATAAGAGAAAAAGGGAAGCAAGTTGAGAAAGAAGTAACAAAAACAATGTTGGAACTTGTTATGAAAGGGTGAAGACCCTTTCAATATAGACTTTAAGTAGTCAAACAAGCAGCTTACTTCTGTTTGAAGTAATGTGACAGGTTGCACTTAGGTACCAATAAGGTAGCTGGGTGATGCTAGACTTAGATATTAGAGATATTTATATAGTTACAAATGTAATTTCAAAAATCTAATAAAGTACTAGCATGAAGCTTATATGTTAAAAAATAAAATAAAATAAAATAAAATAAAGTAATATTAACATTTTTATACCTTTTAATACATATAAACAATACTAATATTTCTATATTTATTTGTAGAGTACTTATTTGAAAGAATAATCAAGACTAAAAGAGATAACAATTTAATAAAATTAACAAGTTATTAACTTCTAAGTAGCAGATCTAAAGTTCAAATCCTATAGAGGATAAATTTTGAAACTTATATTTGTATTATATTAATTGACTTTGTTAATTAGTAAAATTGGTATATCTATAATCTTAGTTGTATTATTTTAAATAAGAGCTTAGGGCATCTATATAAAGTGTAATATTATATATATATAAAGGAATATTAATAATTAGTATTATATAAGACTTTAATACAAACTTATGATAAGACCATTAAGTAGAGGTGTGGTGACTTAGTGAAGTAGATAAGTTGTCAACCCTCCAAGTGGTAGGTTGTGAGTTCAAAACCTACGGACAGTGAATATTTAGATAATTACCTATGTAATATTCATATTACGGCAACTGTTCCTAATGATTAATTAAGATACCTGTAATTATAGTTGCATCAGCATGACTGGCAGGTTATGGAGCATTTGTGTAACTAGCTATATAAAAGAATGCAAACTAGCATTAGGTAGTGCAAACCCAACATAAGTCCTTGTGGCTATATAAATCTGTAGAAATTAGTGAACAAAAAGTCCACTTGGGAAGACCTGAGTAGAGAGATAACACAAATTATTGACAATACTACTGTAAAGGCTAGACCTAGGAAACAGATACCAATGTAGAGTACTCAGATAGGCAAAAACCTTTGAGTGAGGATACTACCAATCAGGCTACTAGAAGTCCAACTGAGAAGACTGAAGAAAAAGAATATTAGGCCAATCTAATATACCAATGGACTGATTATAGTCCTACCAGACTATCTGGATTAAGAGTTTGGAAAAAAAGCAGGAGTATACTAAAAGTACTAGAAATATGCTGTGAAGTAAGTGCTAGGATCTGGGTGAATTCTGCAAGAGCAAACCCTATTAATGTTCTGTAGAGTATATAAATAGTTAACAGGAGGGCTTCTAGAGCCTTATAGTCAGATGTTATATTTTGAAAATAATTGTATAACAGCTTAACAGACATACAGAAGAGAGACTAAATGTTGAATTAGATGGCACTTAGATGTACAGGAACTGAGATGCTAATTGTCTGAATGCAGTATAGAAATCAGAGTATTTAATTAGATAATTTCTTAGTAGATTATAGGTATTGCAGCTAGTGTAGAACTCTTAGGTGGACTACTTAAATAGATAATTAAAAATTACATATGTGACTAGTTGTATGCTCATTCTGTACAAGTAATATATAAAGTATTCACTAAAAGCACAAATAAAAGTATTAGCTGCTATTAACATCAGCTTTTAAAAAAAAAAATAAGACTATTAAGTACAGAAAGTAAAAAAACTAAGAAGTTAGAAACCTACTTAAAATTCTAAATAAGAAAGTAATACAAACTTTTGAAGTGCTGTTAAATTAATAAAAATTTATAAAACATCTTTAATAGGAATAAGTAAATAAACTAAATAACAAGCAAAATATATAAAGAAGCATATAACTGATTAGATTATTAGAATTATCAAAGAAAAAGAATACTAATATATACTATACTAGACTATTAGAATTGAAAGTTTGAAAAGTTCTATTAGTTTTTAGTTGTAATTAGTAAGAAATGATAAAGAAGTTATCAGAAAAATAGTTATCAAAATTTGAATAAACTTTACAAAAGTATAGTAGTTTAATAGTTAGTTTTAACTACAAATACTAGTTTAAACTAAAGTAATACTAGATTAACTATAAGTATAAAATATAGAAAACTCTAGTAGGTTTAATACAAGTTAAATATGACTTAGTAATTATGACATATTTTTATTAGTTTATTAGAATCATTGGTAAAATAAAATAAATTTAGTCTAAAATTAAACTAAATTCAAACTTTAAAATTTTAATTTTAAACTTCAAATCAGACTTAAACTTAATTATAAAATTAAATTAAATTTAATTTAAAATTTACAAACTAATTTGAGTTTAAATATATATTGTTACAAAATAGATTTTAGTATTGCATATTATAAAATAATATTAGTAGTTATATATATATATATTTATTATTGTATTTTATATATTATATTATATTTATTATTAGTTATTAGTTAGCTGATAGTTATATTATATAGTAGATAGATAAAAGAATTCTAATTAGCTATTAGAAATATAATACAGCTATATAACACTAAGTAACATCTGTGATGTTACTATTATCTTACAAATTCCAAATACCCTTATATAAGATTCATATATTTTAGCATCAAATTACTGTACCAAGTGCCATAGCACAAGAATCCTAAGTATTTCTAATATAAACCCTAAGTGTTTTTACATGAATCCCAAGTATCTCTGCATAATTTCTAAGTGCTTTTGTACAGATCCAAGTATCTAAACACAAGCTTCAAATATTTTAAATACAAATAATAAATAATATAAACAATATTTCTAGTTGCTTTTGCACAGTCTTCACTACTCTAAGCACAGTATTATTTAATGTTGTTTGAATCTCCCTATCTCAAGTACAATGATATCTAATGTTGTTCAAACCCCCATTACTCTAAGTACAGTATCAAGTAATGTTGCTTGAATCCCTACTATTTCTGCTAGATAAAAAAATATATAAAGGGTACTTTTATTTCTTTTCTACTAATTCTAAGTTTCTATACTTTAACTCAAACATAATAATCTTTTAATTATAAAGTGTAATATTCCTTCTCTAGGATAATTTCTACAGACAAAGTTGTCAGTTTGTATGTTGTTAATAAAAAATTAATCTATATACTATTATTATCTTAAACTGTTTGCCTATTGCTATATAGTAAAGTAAACTACTACACCTTCACTCTGTATATATTTGCAATAGTTAATTACTGTATCAGATGACCTTGTTACTTAGTTGTATTGTATCAAGAAGGCTACAACTTTATAACAATATATTAAAATTAAATAAGTTTATTTAGTAAATAAAATTAGTTAATTTTTTCTAAAGATCTTCTAATCAATAACAATAAACTGAACTAAAAAAATACTATAGCAATATAAAAAAGATAATATTCTTGATTCTATATAAAGTAAATCATTGTTAATAAAATTAAAATAGATGTAAAATACTAAAAAGCAGTTATACTTATGGTTGTTTAAAAAGAGATCAAACTTTTCTTTTTAATGAACTTCTTTCTCTGTTTAGTATTTAAACCAAAAGGTTTTTTTAAAAAAAATTTATAAAAAAACCCAAACTAAAAATATTAAAAACTTGAAACAACTACTATACAACTATAAAACTTATATAAAGAATTATATATAAAATTTTGTTGCTTCTATTTTTTTAAAAAAATTTATAAAAGTAAGCAATTTAGTTTTTTTTTTTTTAGTATTAAGATAATTTTTTTGGTTTTTTGACTTTTATTAATGACTTTTTTAGTAATATGATTCTATAAACTACTACAAAAGAGAATACAATTAACTATATATATAACTTTTCTATATTATATATTTAAGGAGTCTGCCTGAAGTTTCTTTACTAATTGTCATACCTAATATTTTTGCTTGGATGTTCTACTTTAAATTTTCTAAACCTGTAATCTGCATTAACTTACTGAGTTATACTTAGATGTCCAGATTATCATCTCAATCTTAAGACTAATTTATCTTTGAAGTAAACTTCTTAAAGTCTTCTGTACATATTTTTACAACTAACCTAAATATTACTATAGCAGAACTAACATTTGCAGTTAAAGTTATATCATTTAACTGCTATGCCATTGTAGAGTTTACACAGATTTCAGTATTTACTTCATAGCATAACTCAGTACTTTAGTATATCTTTTTCTTTTTACTTATCTTTTTACAAAACTCTTAATCTAGATAGCTTATATAGAACTACAATTAGTTTATTAGTATATCAGATTAGCTTAATATTCTTTTTCTCTAGTTTGTTTTAGCAGTCTAGTTGGTAGTACTTTCAAGACTCCTAACTTGAAGGTTCTTTCTATTTAGCTACTATGATTAGGTACTACAACCTTGGTATCTGTTTCCTCAAATTAGCTTTTACAATATAGTTATTAAAGATCTGACTATCTCTTTACTTAGGTCTTTCTAAATAAACTTCTTATTATCTAATTTCAATAATTACAAGAACTTATCTAATATTTGTACTATCTATTTATTAGTTTGCATTCCTCTGTGTAACAAGTTACACAGATGCCCCATGACCTGCCAGTCATATTGGTACAACTGCAATTACAGGTATTCTAATCTAATTGTTAGTAACAGTTGTTATAATACAAATATTATATAGGTGATTATCTAAATTTTTACTATTAATAGGATTTGAACATCCAATCTACTACTTAAAAAGTTGACAACCTGACCACTTTACTAGATCACTATATTCCTAATTTAGTTTATTTTTTTTAAAAGATCAATATATAAAATTACCAAAATAGTTAGCAATATTTATTTTCTAAACAGTATTATTAACAATATAGATTGAAAACAATACTACAATACAAATATAATTTTTTTTTAATATTAAGATAAGTACTTGCAATTTAGGAGTTTATTGGTAATCTGTTGGCATATAGCTATTATATATAATAGCTATAGAGGCAATTATAAAAAAAATATACAACTAGCTATTTGTACAACTTTAGTTATTATTTATTTTAAGTAGTCTGTCCAAAGGTTCTATACTAGTTGCCATATCTAGAACCTGCCTGTAGGTTTTCTATTTAAACACTTTAGTTTCTATATTCATCTCTATTCTACCAATTGCAAATTAACTGCAAATATGCTATGATCACTAAGTTATATTTAACTTTGTACTAAGCCTACTAGAGCTTTTTATATCTTATATTTATAGATAACCTGGTACTGCTTTGGTCTTGATCATTACTTGCAATTAGAGCTAATCATTAAATTATTATATTCTTGTAAAATTCACTAAGACTCTGATACCTTTCTTTTTTAATTTTTATCTTTTACTTTTGAATCTACAAAACTTTTTAAACTGCCAATTCAGATGGCCTAGTATGGTATTCTAAGATTTTTTTTCTCTGATAATTCCTAGTAGCCTAATTGGTATATGCTTTTCTATACATATTGTTATCTAATTCATCTTAGTTATTCTTTTTTTAGAGGCTTCTAATAGTCTGATAGTACTGTTGAAAGTCTATATTACCTCTTTATTTAAGATTTTCAAGTAAGTTTTTATGCTTCAGTATCTTAGTGTTATGCACCCAGTAATATTATTATAGGTTTGTATCAAAGTTTTATGCAATTTTAGTTATTAACATTTCTCTATATATATGTAATATTATATTGTGAATAGATGCCCTGAGCTTTTATTCAAGATAGTATCTTTAAAATTACAAATTATCTTTTTTATTCAACTGATTGACAGAATACAGTTACCATAACACAAATATAATTTCCCAATTTTATTATTTATAGAATTTGAATACTAAATCTGCTACTTAGAAGTTAACAATCTGTCTACTTTACTAAATTGTCACACCTTCTAAGTATAATTTATATACATATTTTAAATTGATAAAAATCTATAAAACATTATCTATAGACTAATCAGTACCTTATGCTGACTCTTTACATTTAAGTTAAAGTTTTTGTTTTATATGGTTTTTGTTAAATATTTCAAATAAATAAAAAAATAATAAAGTTATTTTACTTAGTATAGTTTATAATTTTTAAAAACCAAAACTTAGACTTATAATTATAATTATTCAATAATAGTATAGCAAAAGTCTTATATATCTTTTTTCTTTTTTTTCTTTTTTCTTTTTATTTGTTTGTTATATTTTTTAATATTTATTTTTATATCTCTGTGTTTTTTTTTATTAGTTTTTTTTGTTTTTGTTTGCTTTACTATAAAAAGATATTATCTGATTAGTGATATCTTATTGTAAGACAGTAGTCAAATATAGCCTTTAATATATTCCAAGTTTTTATAAAATTAGACAGTTGGTGCAGACAAATTACTTGTAAGATTCTTAGAAATATTTACAAAATGCTAAATCAAATTTATACAAATTGTATATATATATACAAGAATTATAATAAAGATAATTATATGTATATTCAAACTTAAACTAGTTTTTAAACTTTAAACCAAACTTAGATTTAACTAAAAAATTTAAATATAAAAGTTTGGGTCTGGTTCAAAATTAAATTAAACTCAAGCTTAACTAAAGTTTAATTTAAATTTAGTTTATAAAAGTATTATTTTATTATATATTCTAAATCTAAATTAATTTGTTTTTTTAAAACTTTTATAATTTTTAAATTAAATAAATAAAAAATTTAAAAAAATAAAACAAACATTAAAAATTTTTATTTAATAAAAAAATAATTTATTTAAACACTAATATATAAAACATAAATATATTAATGTTTTAAAATTCTAATAAGGAATTGGGCCCTATAGCTTAACAGTAAAGCTACTAATCTCTTACAGACAAGGTCAACAGTTCAAGTCAGGCTAAAAGCAAAATCTTGAGATTTTAACTCTGTAACCTATAAGAAGCCAAAATTGAATGTGAAGCTCTGTAAAAAGTTCCAAGATAAAGTACAAGGATGAATTAGAAATTCTAGAAGAAGACTAACTTTGCAAAGTAAAGGCACTATATGTAACAGTGATGTTATAGAAGGTTTGGCTAACAATAATATTGTGCATGTAAGTCCTCAAAAGATAGGGCAATACCAATATTTTTGTATTCAACTTATAGAGTACTTGATTAGAAAAGTAATATCTTGTAACCAAAACTAAAGTGATGAGCAATACAATGCATACAGAAAAGATCTGTGGCAAAGGATTGATCTAACCAAAATTGGAACATTTTAGGCAAATACTTCTTAAAGTAACTTAAAGAGTATTTCTTAAGTAGTCATACATCACAACTTAGATAATGGGCACCATATCTGTATATAATAAGTCAAGGTTTTAGGCCTTCTTGCAATATTAAGCTAATAGTATATCAGTACATAGTCAGCAATACAGCTACAGAAAAGTCTGCAAGAAGCATATATGATTAAGCTGCAAACTAAACCAACTATAGAAGTATATCTGTAAAGAGTATATAGTGAACCACAAATTGATAATTTAGATCTCGATAAATCTAGCTGTACTACCAAGATACTAAGAAGTAAATTAGACTGTGTAAACTAAACTGATAGCAAAAAGAGCAAGAAACTGCCAAAGTCAACCAATTTAGGAGAAAGATGAATTACTGCAAGTAGTAGACAGAGAGGCTGCTAGGTAAGAAAAGTAAAGAAAATTAGAGGTATAACAAGGTAATCTACAGCCTTTCTAGTAGTTTAGTAATGATAATTAAAATATATAATAAAGATTACAAAAATAGAGTACATAAGAAAATGTAGATATAATGTCATATTGAATATCTAAAAGCAAAATAGATTCTAGTAGCACAAATATAATGTAACTATATGCAATAGTAATGCAAAAAACTAAAATAAAGTATAAGTTATGATTTGGCATTATAAAAAAAAAATAAATAAAAAAATAAAACTCTAATAATAAAATAGGTTTGAAGTTTTAACAAAAAATATTTATTATAAAATTTTAATATAAATTATTAGTTTTTTAATTTTAAAACTAAACTTATTTTAACTTTAAACTAGATTTATTTTTGGATTATAATTTTATTTTATATATAACTCTTTTTATCAGTACTATATAATATAAACAAATTTAGAAAATATACTATAACACTTTTTTAATATAATAATATAGAAGGCTCTTAATTTAGTTTAGTTTATACAATATTAAATAAAGTAATAAGTACTTAATAAATAATTAAATTTCTAAATAATCTTTTAATATCAATATATGGACTAAATGCTAAAAAAAAAAACTAAATTGATTATTTTTCAAAATAATTATTAAGTTTAACTAATTTAAAATTAGCTTAGAACATTTTCAACTTAATAAAGAAATGTTGTTATATTAATAAAATTTTATAATAAAATTTTTTAAAATTTGTATTTTTCTATAAATTAATATAAATTTTATAATATAAAAATTAAAATTTTTGAGGATGATAATCCTAGTATAATGGTTAAGTTGTCATTTTTCAAGTGGCATATTTAAGATTTAAATTCTATCTATAATAAAATTTAGAAATTAATTTGTATTATGACAAACTGTCTCTTGAAAATTGATTAGATTAGTGTATTTGTAACTTTAAGTTGCACTATCTCAAATAGGAGCTCAGAGTATCTATGCAAAGTGTAATGTTATATATATATAGAAGAATGTTAATAACTGATATTGCGTGAAGTGAATAGGTTGTTAACTCCCAAGTGGCAGATCTAGAGTTCAAATCCCAGTGATAGTGAAAATTTGCAATTTTTTCTGTATTACGGTTAACTGTTTTCTGTGATTAGTTGGGATAGGATACCTGTAACTCATGTTATACCAGCCTGACTGGAAGGTCTAGGCATTTGTGCAACATTTATGAAGGAACACAAACTGGTACAAGGCAGTGTGAACCCAAGATAAGTCCTTAGGCCATGTAAATTATGAGAACCAGATAGGAGGACAGAAGCCCACTTGGAAGACCCGAGTAGAGAGGTAATCTGAACTTTCGATGGTGCTACTGTAAAGACTAGACCTATAAAATGAAGCTAGAACTTGTAAAACTGGGCAAAGAGCTGGCCTTTGAGGAGGGCCAAATGGAATCAACCAGGCCACTGAAATTTCTGGGTTTCAGAAGAAAAGGTTATATGCTAGCAAATATGTAAACCAAAAGTGTATGATTACAACCTGCCTTTTCAGGCTATCTGGTTTGGAAGCTTGATGGAACTTGAATTAAATACCAAAGTAGTAGAGATATGTTGTGAAGTCAGTACCAAGGTTGGAGTGAACTCTACAAGGACATAGCAGTTAAATGGTACACCCTGACTGCCAATGTTGGTCTCAGCCATAGTGATACCAGGTTAGCTGTAAGAATGGAATACAGAAGATTCTGGAAGGTTTAGTACAAGGTCAAAGGTTCTCCATGTGAGTGAACTGCTTTAAAAACTTAGTGACCATGGCATATTTGAACCGGTATCGACCGAGGCATCTTGGTAGGTATAGGTAGGTGGGTGGATACGGGAACAGAGTGGTTAAATAGGGAACCTACAAGTGGGTTCCAGATATGGCAGCTAGTGTAGAACCT
>CAJVQA010010022.1:0-11678 GCA_910591915.1 Cetraspora pellucida | reverse complement strand
TAATAAATTTTTAACAAGATCAAAGTTATAATAAAGAATTTGAAATAATAAATTTAAAGTCAGAATTAGTTACTGATCATGTAATTTAAGAACTATATAAGACCACTTATATTCTCTTTTGAAATCATTAATTTTATCAAACTTCCAATACATAACAAATTCTAAGTTTTTAATTATTTATCATGTCTACAATGTTTTATGTCATTACTGATTCTTCTGCTGAGAAAGATACTCAACATTCTTCACAAAAAACCAAAAAGCATATTCAATCTAATAACCTATGACCAAAAAAGAGAAAATTTTCGCCGGTTCATGCATATCTCAATGAGCTTAGTGACGATCTCGAAACATTCAAGTTCTGTAAAATATGTAACAATAAATGGGTAGAAAGCATGCAATTTTAACAGTAACAAGTCATTTTAAAATAAAGCATCCACTTATCTATAAAAATTTTTCAAAGACTCCTAAGTCTTTTTTTTATTCAACTGATGAACAACCTCGTATTGATTCTTTAAACCATAACTTGTTGCAGTGGATCGTTACTAGTCAGCAACCATTTTCAGTAGTTGAAGAGAAATCGGTTGTAAAACTTTGCTCCAATCTTGATTCGCATTACAAGCTTCTCTACCGTCAAACACTATCTATAAATATAAAAAAACAATTTGACTTAACAAGAATAACAATTAAAAAGACTCTAAAAGCCAACCTAAGTAAATTAGTACTCACTTTGGATGTTTGGACAGCATGCAACAAACAACCTTTTTTCAGAATTACAGTCCATTGGATCGATACTGAATGGACGGTCAAAACTCTTCTTCTTGATTTTGTTTCTCTATATGATGCCCATACAGGAGAATATCTTGGAGAAAAAATTCTTGAAATTATTAATTATATGGAAATTAAAGAACAGATAATTGGTTTTATTAGTGATAATGCAACAAATAATTTGACTTGCCTACATTTTCTTCAAAGGTTTATAAACCCGAAACTTGAGCATATACATTGCGCAGCTCATGTTATCAATCTTGTAATTAAAGCAGATCAAAAAAAATATCTCTGCCAAATACAAAAGGCTCGAAATTTTTGTAATAAAATAAAATCGTCTATACTTTTAGAGGAAATGAAAAGAATATCTGCTATTTTAAGCTGTCGATTTCTCCATCCAATAACTGATGTTGAGACAAGGTGAAATTCTACTTACTTGATGCTTAAAAGACTTATTGAAATTCGTGCTGTTACTGATGGTCTTGTACAATCTTGTCCGAATTTGAAAGATGATTATTTGGAAACCGATGACTGAAAAATTATTAAAGAAATGATGGAACTTTTCAAACCTTTTTATACAATGACTTTGATCCTTTCAGATGCTTCGCAACCCTTACATAGATCGTTACAATTAATTATTCAAGAACTATTAAGTCATTTTACCTATTATGTTTTTAGTACATATAGCGAAACAGTTAAAGAAATGAAATGTAAACTAAATGAATATTGGGCTTATCTTCAGAAATCTTCTGTGATTCCTGGTATTCTTGACCCGTCACTAAGTTTAAAACATTTTACAAAACTGATCGTATATTAGCTATTGATTAGTTAAAAACCCTTTATTCATTATATAACAAAGGTAAATCAGAACCAGTTATCAAATTTAAAGATCTGTTAGAAACTTTTAGAAAACTAATGCAAGTACAAGGAGAAGAAATTAGAGAAATTGCAACAAGCACAGAGGATGAATTAGTGGCATACCTTGCCTTACCCCGTAAACCATGTGTAAATCCACTGCAATGATGAAAAGCTAATGCTTACCGTTTTCCAACTATAGCCTGCATTGCAGCAGACTATTTTGCTTTGCAGGTTACAAGTGTTCCCTGTGAGCGTGCATTTTCCATTGCTAAGAATACTATAGATCTTACTAGAACTAGTCTTCTTGAAGATACAGTAAGAGCCTCTTTAGGCCTAAAAAGCTGGTTTGAAGAGGGAATTATCGAATAAAAAAAATATAAATAAGTGTTTTATATTCGCTATCGCATATTTAGTTTTCATTTTATTTTTTATCGTTATCCATCTTTATACTGTAATACTGTGTAATACCGATACTGTAATTCAATAAATCTATGAAAATCAATCACATGATTTTTTGTTATTTGAAGTTCGACTAAGTCGACTTCCGATGTGACCCAAGCCGACTCAAGTTTACTCAAGTTTTTAACACCCCTATCTAACTCATACAGGGGGATCCCCAAAATTCCGGGTCGGAATCATGATCGGCAGGGCCGGAATTAACTAATTTTGCCCAAGATCACTAAAAGTTTTACTAATGAAACCATAGCTCACTCATTAAGTAAAGCTGCCCAACTGATAATTTTGGCCGAGAAATGGTTAACTTGTATTACTAAATGCTAACTAAATGCCGGGCTAAATCCGATGGTTTCGACCCAGAATTTTGGAGATCCCCTGTATGAGTTAATTTATCTGGATATCTATTTACTATTGATGATATCCACAAATTTCGGATAATTATCCGGATAACAATAGTAAAACGAATATCCAAATAAATTCAGATCTGGATATCTGATAGATAAACGAATAAATGGATAATGAATACGTAGCAACTATAGCTAGAAAATGATTACTTTAGGTAAATATCAAAAAAAATTAATCGTGAATTGCAATATTTCTGATTATGTACATGCGCAAACTTAATATTATAAATTTTGAAATTCGAATCTAATATATTGGTATTTATTATCATTTCTACTATAGATGGTTGGGAAATGGCTATAGAAACGTTAAAGGTTTAAATGTAAAATTGATATTGAATAAGGTACAGAACTCGTTCAAGATCATGAGAAGAAGGGAATAGAATGATGGAACTGGAAAAACGTATCTTTATAATATAATATTGACCATAAACGGACCTGACAACCATATTGCTCTAGTAGTTGCATCTTCAGAAATTGCAGCATTGTTGATGAATGATGGTAGAACGGCCTATTCAAAATTTAAAACTCCTTTGAAACTTGCAGAAACTTTTACCTGTAATATATGAATTATTTATAGCATTATACTGTAAGTTTTAAATTTATGGATATTGTTTAGCATCCCTCATCAAATGCCTACGTGTTCCTTTACAATTCTCTTAAAAAACAAAGACTCTTAACTCTTCAGACTTTTTCATGGAGAGATCCAGAAGCAAACGGGATTCTAAAAAAAATGATGCATTTATAGGTGGTTTTAATATGTCATATTCTGAAAATTCTGGCAATGTTTTACATGATAAAAAATAAATTGATCTGAAAAAAAGGACAGATCAATTTTAAATGGACCAATATTTAATCGATTAGCTTTTGTAAATTAAAGAATAATTTTATGAATAAATATTTTATTTATTACATGTCTATTATCACTTTAACAAATAGCTTCACAGTTATTTTATCAGTACTTTTACCAATAATTTTATCGTTATTGAACAAATATTACAATTTATATTCAATTTCGCAAAAATTAATATTATAGCTTTACCAACAGCTACGAAGCCATTTCCTTTAATAATTTAAAAATAGTTAGTTACAAAGTCACTTCTTTAAAGAATCTAAAAAGTGGATTAATTAAGTCACTTTTTTTACGTTTAATGAGAAAAGCGATTTCATGTTATTACAGATTTTATCTTAATATGTTAAAGCATTACAGTATATTCAACTTTATATTTTATTTAATTGTTGTATTTGATTGTCTAAAACCTAATCATCTAACAAAAATAACAGAAAATTACACAAAAGAATCTCTTAATATTAGATACTCTTTTAACTCAGAAAATCAGTATCCATCACAATAGCGTAGCAAAAAAAATTCAAAACAAATATTGCAAACTTTCCACAAATTTAAATCAAAACAGAAGCTGGTATAGCATTTATGCGAAGAATTTCTTTAAGACCATTCCGGTCTTTGTCACTCATACGTGAACGATGAAGGTTTAAGGTTAAAGTGACATTTTTTCTCAGAGCCTCTAATAAATTTTTTTCTCCTTCAAAACCAAATTCGTTCTCAGAAAGGTTTAAATCAGTTAGAGTAGTGTTCATATGAAGAAGTTTTTCTAATGTTTTTACTCCTCTAAAATCAATCTGATTTCCGCAAAGTTTCAAAGTAGTTAAGGTGATGTTTTTACAAAGGGCCTCCGCTAATACTTCAGCGCCTCTAGATCCAAGATTATTTAAATCGAGATTTAAATAAGTCAGGGTTGTGTTTTCACGAAGAACTTCAGCTAATGCTTTTCCGTCTTCAAACCCAAGGTGATTATAAGCAAGGTCTAAAGAACTTAGAGTGGTATTTTTGTGAAGCGACTTGCATAACGCTTTTATCCCTCCAGAATCAATCTCATTAGCGTGAAGGCCTAAAGTAGTTAAGGTAGAGTTTTTACAAAGAGCCTCTGCTAATGCTATGACACCCTCGGAACCAAGATTGTTATTTCCAAGGTTTATATCAATCAGACTAGTGTTTACGCAAAGAGCCTCTGCAAGTGATTTTCCACCTTCGAAATCAATATAGTTATGAGAAAGATGTAAAGTTGTCAAAGTATTATTTCTGCAAAGAACTTTTGCTAGTGCTCTTAATCCTCCAGACTTAATATTATTCTCGTCCACTTGTAACTTAGTTAAAGTGGTATTTTTATAAAGAGCCTCCGCTAATAATTCAGCACCTTCAGAACCAAGGTAATTATTGTTAATGTTTAAAAAGGTTATAGCTGTGTTTTTACAGAGAGCTTCGGCTAATGCTTTTATTCCGTCAATGCCAAATGAAGTTGCAGGAACAATCAAAGAAGTCAGAGTAGTATTTGTATGAAGAGCCTTCATCAGAGCATTTATCCCTTTGAAACTGAACCTATTACAGCTAAGATCTAAAGTAGTTAAATTGGAGTTTCTATGAAGAGCTTCCGCTAACATTTCCAAACCCTTATCATCTAGATGATTATGGAAAAGATTTAAAGACGTAAGAGTAGAGTTCATAGAGAGAGCCTTAATTAATGCTTCGCCTCTAATAGAATCAAGATTATTAAAAGAAAGATCCAAAGAAGTTATAGTAGTGTTCTGGCAAAGAGCCACTGCTATTGCATTCCATCCCTCAGAACTAATATCATTCTCAGCGAGATTTAAAGAAGTTATAGGATTTCTATGAAGAATCTCCACTAATATTTCAGTTGTTTCCGAATTAAATTGACCAGCATAAAAGTCTAAAGAGGTAATAGTAGAGCTACCATAAAGATTATTAAAGATCTTTTTATCACAAAAATGACCACTGAAATTTAAAGATTTAAGTTTCCTACTTGTCCGTAAAAACATTGCGATTAGAGAACATTTCACAGCCATTATAAGTAGTCCATCATTATAAAATGCAGAATTTAAACTACGACGAGGTCCAATAATAAGTCCTTCGTCTATGAGCCAGTTTTCAATTTCAAAAGTTGTATCGTCAACACATGTAGCATAACTTGTATACTTAAACAATAATTTTGGAAATTTTGGAAGGATAATTTTAAAGGGAATTAATAATGCTTGTTCATTAGCATTTAATACTGAAAGACATATTTTTAAAACCCTTTTATCGTAAAAATGGTTTGTTGGATTACTCCATAAGATTGGTACAATAATTGTACACCAGAGACGGTTCACGAGAAGACATGAGAATAAACTTCTGTAGTGAGTCCGAAAGTTATTAAAGATTTCGAGAAGGCATTCAATCGGTAATGTGTTCATTTTAAAAGGACTTAATTTTTTTTTAGTTAATAGAGAGAATAGTACAAAATTTAACGTTTTGACGATCACATAAATCCAGAAATCGCGTAAATACGCGCGTTTTGTACATATTGATATGAGAGACAACCTGTGAAACCTGTAAACCGTGTTTTTTGAATATTGAATCGCCTTAATAAGGCAATTCGAATAAATTCGAATAATATTAAAATATTAAATATTCAATCATTTTGTTTTTTAAGATATTTCTATTAAATAACATTGTGTAATATGTTTGATTTCGTTTTAACCTTGGGATCGAGTGGGATATCAACTACTAAATCTTGTTAAATGCAAGAAGACATCATTTTTCTCTATTTTTACTTCTTCCACTATATCGTCATCTTAACTTGTTCTTTCGAATTTTCTCATTAGATTCTTTTCCTAGTCGTGGTAACCATGGTAATAACTAAGTTTTTTAATATTGGTTTTTTTTTATTATTATTTATTTATTTATTTAAATCTTGTGATATTACAGTGCAGAATATTAAATAATAAGATTAATATGGTCAAATGTTTGTTAATACTAGTCCTTTACCTATTATGTAGAAAAATAGTATACAAGAAAATGAAATTGGTTAATAGAGCATTACGCGCTCGGTGTATCTATCTGTTTGGTCAATAATTTCACCAATAAATCGGTTAACGAATCATATAGGGTGACAATTTAGTATAATTTGTAAATTGTCATGTTTAAAGATGCTGGTGAAATTAATTTCACTAGCATCTCTAGTCATGTTATGTGATGTCGGTTAGATGGCTTGTCGATAAAATGCATTGTCAGTATATTTTTATAAACAAAAAACTTAATTATTTTTATGTACTGTACGTACTGTACGTACCTGTTTGCTTTTTCTGATTTATATTTATAAAAAAGATCCTAGATTGAAACCCTTTTTAATCTTTTCATTATCGTTATGCAAGCTGTTTGCGAAAATTGTTCATGAAAATTTATGCTTTAAAAATTGTCATTATTAAACGTTCATATACTTTCTCTCAATATTCTACATTATTCTCAAAGATCTTATGTCGTGTTAAAAATTTAAATATATTATACATATTGTAGACTCATATACGTATGACACTACAAATACTAAGGATGTTCAGAATTAACATTTCGAAAATAAGTGGGAGCTTAAAAGATCTCAATTTCTGGTTTAAAATTACAAATCAGAAAATTAAATAGTCGTAGCTAGTGAGAAAATTGGCTTCTTTTAATAAATATCTACTGGTAAACTATTATGTAAATAAGTATACATTAAAAAAAATCAAATTTATACGTCACCTATTTTGGGATAAATATGTCACTTGTTTTATTTGAAATCAGACGTCAAAGAAATTATACGTGAAGATCAGTATAGTATAGGTCGAAATTAAAAGGGAGTAAAAGCTATATATTATTGATCCTAACCCTAACGCTAATATATCTAACGCCGGGTCAGTATGGTATATACTATTGCTCACCTATACCATACTAATTAATGTCTTTTTGAATGAAGTTACTTAATATGAAAAAATTAATCTAATATATTTTTAACAAGTTATTTGTTTTATTATGTGCAATAAAATTAGCATATAATTGAACCCAAACTAATTCATACAACGATGCTTAAATTTTTAAAAATATAACTAGCAGAATTCTCAATTCTGTTAGAAATCAATAATTTTTTTTTTTAGACAAGATATTTGCAATATTTAACCACCATGTCTCATTTGAATTGTCTACCATGGAAACTTTCAAGGAATTCTTAATATGAATTAGTTCGTAACAAAGTTCCTGTTCTTTGTAATTAAACTTACTTGAGTTTTGCTTTCAATGTCTGAATCTTCATCTGTAAATTTATATTTCAAATATCTGAATCTTCATCTGTAAATTTATATTTCAAATATCTAAATCTTCATCTGTAAATTAATATTTCAAATATCTGAATCTTCATCTGTAAATTTATATTTCAAATATCTGAATCTTTATCATTATTTTGAGTTTTGCCTTCAATAACCGAATCTTCGCATCAACTTCTTCTTGTGTAGTATTAAATTTGTTCTCGTTATCCGTGTGATTCTAAGAGTAAACCTGTAATACGCATCATCGAATTTTAAATACTGTACTCTGGTGTAAATAAACACGTATGTACTCAAAACTAACAAGATTATCATCATCGCTACGATTTGCTTCAGATATCTGATATGGCTAAATGTTAGGCCGTGACCAATCATATTCAATTTTTGACTCTATAAAAATTCTTCGGGTACGCCCTACCGAACGTACTTTAATCATGGTTAGCCAAAGTAATAAAACATTAAGTAACCAAAGTCGTTTACCAAAACTTCCTGTTCCAACTCTCGAAGATACTACGACAAAATATTTACGCTCACTTCGTCCTCTTTTATCCGCCAAAGACATTGCAAGAAATGAAGCTCATATTCAAGATTTTCTTAAACCTAATGGTTTAGGTCGTGTTCTTCAACAGCGTTTAATCGACATCAATCGTATATCGCCCAATAATTGGCTCGATGACACTTGGTGGATAAAAAAAGCATATCAAGAGTGGAGAGTTTCTGTTGTTGTGAATTCTAACTGGTTTTTCTTGTTCGTTAATGATCCTAATACACCAAGTGAATATTTTTCTGTGGACAACGGTGTTAAACCGCGAGGCCATTTTTCAGAATTTCAGATTAAAAGAGCAGCACATTTGATCAATAAACTATTAGAATATAAAGATTTAATTGATAGGTAACTTTAATTTTATCTATTAAAATCAGATATCTGATGTTTCAGATAATTTTGCGATCTGTTTCAGTGAACAAATTCCGCCAGATGTTACACGAACGCATCCTTTATGTATGCACCAATATACACGCCTTTTTGGATATACACGAATTCCACAACATGGTTGCGATAAACTTGTATATACACCACATCCAACCCCGGTAAAACATATATTGGTAACCGCGAAAAATCAATTTTATATTTTGGAGGGATATGATCAAAATGGTTTACGATTGACCGCTGGTGATATTGAAAAGTAAGTGATTACATGATGTATCAATGGTTTGCAAAGGGAAAAAAATTTCTAACATTTGAATAAAGGCAGCTTAATGACATTATTGCCGATGTTGAAAAAGCACAGCTTGATCCTCCAATTGGTATTCTCACTGCAGATGACCGTGATTCTTGGACTATGGTAACTCTTTAAATGAAATTTTGTTATATTAGTCTTTTACTATTATTGACAGATTTTTCACAAGTCACGAGAACGTCTACTGGCAATTTCTCCGCAAAACCGAGAAACACTTTCTCTTATTGAGAATGCATTATTTGCAGTCAATTTGGATGACTATGCAACGGGAACGGATCTTGATAAATTCCTTGGTTATATATTTCATGGGGTTAATGGTCATAACCGTTGGTTCGATAAGTCAATGTCAGTTATTGTAGATAGTAATGGACGTGCGGGAATGAATGGAGAGGTATAATTTTTATTGTAAATATATTTTTATTATTTAATTTTATATATAGTAATAACATATCTTTTTATTAGCATTCACCATGTGACGCTCTTATACCTTCATTTATTTCTGAATGGACTCTCAAAGAACCTACTGCTCTAAACGCGCATTTGTCTGGCCGTCCTATACCTCCTCCTTTCCGAATACGTTTTAATACTAATGAACAAACATTGAAGGATATTTTTGTTGCAGAGAACAAAACTAAGGCATTAATCGCTGATTCTGATGCAACTATTTTGCAATTTTCGGAATATGGAACACAGTTCATAAAGAAGTTTGGTAATTAATTACTCCAGAAATTTCTATGATTATTTGATCGTAATAAATTAATAATATTATTATAGGGAAATGTTCACCTGATGCATATCTTCAAATGGCCATTCAGTTGGCGTATTATCAACTTCACGGAAGAGTTGTTCCAACTTATGAGACAGGTTCAACAAGACAATTTTTGCGAGGACGTACTGAAACAATTCGAACTTTGAGCGTAGAAAGTAAGGCATTTGTAGAAGGAATGCTGGATAAATCGTTAAGTGTATGTCTGTGAAAATGACCTTTTATATATATATACCTGTATAATTTCTGATTTGTTTATTATTTGACTTTTATAGGCTCAGCAAAAGTATGATCGACTACAAGCGGCAACTAAGGCTCACACTAGTTACTCAATAGATGCTTCTAATGGTAAAGGTTGTGATCGTCATTTGTTAGGCCTTCGACTTTTGTTACAAAAGGGAGAGACACATCCAATTTTTGAAGAACCAATCTTTGCAAAAAGTCAGGAATGGCTATTGAGTACAAGTAGCTTAGGTCCTGGGGATTATTTTGATGGTATGTTTTGTGCTTGATTTTGTTTAGTTGGATCTTATTCTGTTTTTTAAATATTATATATGTTTATGTTGTTTAAAGGAACTGGATTTGGATGTGTTTACCCTAACGGGTATGGAATTAATTATCTTCCAGGTAAATACCAAAAAATTTTCTACTTATAATGTTCACTATTTCATATCATACATTTATATTCGACATTTTATCTTTTTACATATAAAGGCCAGCATTTGCTTAAATTTAGTATAGAATCAAAATTTTCATCATCAGAGACTGATTCTAAAGCGTTAAAGGAAAGCTTTATTAAAGCATTAAGAGATATGAGAAACATTTGTGAACAAGTGAACGGTAAACACAATAAGTTATAAATTATGTAGTTGTAACAGAGTAGGCTTGGTTGGCTTCTTAGTAAGCAAAAAAAATTTTCAACATTAATGATTTTATAAATATTTATAAGGAATGTTATTTCTTGAATGTAAATTATTCACGTTTACAGCTGTTTTCAAAAAGGTATGAACAACGATTTCCATATGCCTATGTAGGAATTGAAGAATTAGGAAATTCTGATCAGTAAAAATTGAAGGTCCAGATTAGAACTGGTTTTGAAAATTCTGGAAATCCGTGGTATGGTGACCTGCATCTGTTCACACCTTTTTTGAAAACAGCTATAATTATAGAATTAATATCGATATACACAAATTATATTTATTGTGAATTATTAGCATAACAAGTATAATATATATTAAATGTCTAGATTTCCCAGATTTCATATTGTAATTGAGGTCTTGTTTTAGCTTGTCGAGCTATTGAAGGTTTATTTTTGATCAACCAAGAGAATTCTGCAGATGTGAATTTTGTAATTGCCGCTGTAGCGAAATTTCGCCAGTACCCTAAGATGCTGTAATCTAATATAACCGATACAGCCTTATTAGGGCGTCCTTAAATATACCCGGGTATAGGCTCTTAACCTATAACCAAAAATAAATAAATAAAATTTAAAATAGCTATTACGTACTAACTAAACCTAACCCTAACCTTATTAAATTGGGAAACAGGATAACATCCTCTACCCTGGGCATGTTTTAAGGATTTTCACCTTACTATAGCAATAGCCAAAATAAAAGAAACTGATTTACAAGGTTTTGGGCGCATTTATTTAGTTTAATACGATCAGCCATTTTTCGCTATATTAGAATATAGTTTGATTAATCTGATATGGGGAATTGTTATATGTAGTTATGTAGTTAATAAGCAATGCCGATTGGCAGCAATCAAGTTTTGGAAAAGGAACAACTTAGGCCTTGCAAGCTAAAATTTATGCAAAATTTGGATATGTGAGGTATGAAATACAGAGCACTGATTGATTATTAAGTACAAAACCGCCTTGTCAAAATCAATGTCATAATTCGTGACTCAAAACAAGTTCAGCAACGCATTCCAGATTAGTTTGATAAAACCATACAGTTACAACAGGAGAAACCGTCGATGTTACACTAATGATTTTTCACCCGGTGTGCAGCATATAAAAAAATCATTTTACAATACCAGATCATT
>CAJVQA010010021.1:0-11678 GCA_910591915.1 Cetraspora pellucida | reverse complement strand
ATTAAATGTTTTAAAGCATTAAAGCAACTATAACTAATAAATAATACAATAATAGAAATCTATTCTATAACAGTAGTATAATTTTTAACAATATCATCTGTAAAAATCTTAATCTGAAAAAGAAAACCTAAAACAGAAACCTGTATAAACAAGAACCTCTAGATAAAAAAGATTACCAATTTGACTATTAATTGATCTGGTTATAAAGTTATATCATATAGAATTAACTAGATTGGTAGTATAAGAGAATTTGCAAGAATGTACAAGATATTAATAAGATTGTAAAAAAGAATACTGAGGTTGTATAAACTTTATAAAAGTATAACAGTTTAATAATTAGTTCTATTTGCAAGTATTGATTTTGGCTATAGCAAAATACTAGATTAGCTAAAAATTAGGATAACAGAAGGTTTCAGTAGGTTTAATACAAGGTTAAAGGTTTTTTATATAAGTGAACTACTTTAAAAACCTAATAATCATAGTATATTTGCATTAATAAACACTGAAACAGTTAATAAAATAAGTAGATAGATAGATATAAAAACCAAAATTTTAAATAAAGGACTTACAAGCAGGTTTAAGTATAATAACTAGTATAGAATCTTTGAATAAACTATTTAAATTAAACAATAACTAAAGTTGTATAAGTAGTTAGTTGTACACTTTTTTTATAATTGCTCTCTGTAGCTGTTGTAATACAATTATAAAACTAACTATTAATAAAAGCTTAGATTACAAATACTTATCTTAATATTAAAAAACTTAATTTTTAATTTTTAATATATATATAAATTTAAATTTTAATTAAATAAACTGAACTTAATTATTAAGTAAAATTTGTTTAGCATAAATATTATATATAAGAGATAGTAAAGAGCCAATATTTAAGAATGACATGGGTATAGGATGGGTCCAAACAAGTGAAATGCAATAATGGCCAGAAGAAGAGGTAGCATTTGGACTAGAAGAATAGCAAACATCGATGATAGCAGAGTTGGTAGCAATTTGAGTAGCAATTCTAACAATACCTAAAGAGAAGCAAATAGAAATATATACAGACAGTAATGCTGTAATAAGAAATATTGGCAGAAGCCTAGAACAAGCAGACAGAAACAAGATTATTAAGAAGAAGAACACAATATGGATAATGAAGATTAAAGATCTTGTTAAGACAAAAAACATTCAGATAGAGTTAGTTAAAGTCAAAGGGCATAGTAAAGATAAATGAAATGATAGAGCCAATAGTTTAGCAAAAAAGAGAACAATGAGTAGAAAAATAGTACAGGCTGAAAGAGTCAGTTGTAAAGAGATAGAGTACTGCATAGAGTGGGAAAATAGAAGAACTGACATACCAGCAAGACTGCTTTGCAAATTATAACAAATGCAAGGATAGGAGCAGAGTGGAAAGAAACAAAAGCAATTAAAAGCTTGAAGCCAGAAGCAGAAATCACAATTTATAATTGGACTTATTTCTGGAAAAGACTAAAGACGACCAAGGGAATATACTGCATATCAAGAAGAAGCAGTTCCAGAAGAAGTGCATTTATTAAGTGCATAATAGATAAACTTCTAACATTAGAAGAACTCAACAGAAGGAGGCCAGATATATACACAACAGTAGAATGCCAAGTATGTCAAGATAAAGTAAAAGAGACATAAACACACTTGGCAACATGCAAAGGGCAAAGAAATCTCTGGAAAAGAATCCAAAAAGTAATCATTGCAACAGCATGGAAGAAGTTAAAGGAAGAAGAAACGATCTGGATTTCCTCACATGTGTTGTATACAGCACTCTTTGGAAAAACAGAAACAGTGAAAGTTAAAATAAGAGAAGCATTAATAAAAGGCTTAATTCTAAGAGAAACACAA
Organism: Cetraspora pellucida; assembly: GCA_910591915.1. NCBI lineage: Eukaryota > Fungi > Glomeromycota > Glomeromycetes > Diversisporales > Gigasporaceae > Cetraspora > Cetraspora pellucida. Next base: position 9,809 of record CAJVQA010010021.1, on the reverse strand, counting down.
GACAAACTAGTGAAACTATTAAACACAAGATCAAGACAGCAGTTTGCAAATACAATAGCAATAACAGCCTGAGACACATTTTACGAACAAGTATAGAGAATATGTTGTGAAAAAACTATCGAATAGGAGAAAAAAATGGAATAACAGATAGAATTAAAAGGAAAAAAGATAAAAATTTAAAGAAACCAAGAAAATGAGAAAAGACAAATCAGAAAGAAAAAGAAGAGAAAAAAAAAGAATTAAGAGAAAAAGAAAAGCAAGTTGAGAAAAAAGTAATGAAAACAATGTTGGGGCTTGTCATGAAAGTGAGAAGACCTTTTTATTATGAACTTTAAGTAGTCAGATGAGCAGCTTACTTCTGTTTAAAGTAATGTGGCAGGTTGTACTTAAGTATCATTAAGGTGGCTAGATGATGTTAGACTTAGATATTAGAGATATTTATATAGTTACAAATGTAATTCCAAAAACCTAATAAAGTACTAGCGTGACTGCTTATATGTTAAAAAAAAAAAAAAAAAAAAAAAAAACATTATATATATTTTAAAATTTTAAAATTTTTTTAACCCAAATTTATATACACTTTCTCTTGAGATCTCTTGACCAAAAATCAGTAAAAAGCAAAACATAAAAAAAATTGCAAAACCCATTAGAAAGCAATATTGAAACCTTTAGTAAAAAAGAAAAAGCTACAAAAGTTACATCTAGCTAAAAAATAAAATACAAATAGAAAAGCTTAAAGGTAGCAGAGCTTGGAATAATAAAAAATTTTTTAACAAAAACAAAAATTTTTTGTAAATTTTAGAGAATTTCTGTAACTCTATTGCACAGATTAATTAGATTATACAGAAAGTACAACAAAACAAATAAAGTAAACAAACAAGTATGTGTACAGAAATAGTCTATCAAAGCAAACACATGATATAGAAACAGTTACACTAAACTAACTGATAAATAAAATAACAACAATCAATATAGAAGAAAATTTATATAAAGTAAGATCCAAAAGCTTATTAGAAAAGATGTTAGAAAAATTACTAGCACAAAGCTTGCAAAGGGTTGGCAATGCAGAGCTAATCAAAACACTAAAAACAACAGATGTTATAGAAACAAAAATAAACAGATATATAGCATTACTGTTTGCAGCAGATGTAGCAAATATAGCAGTAGTAAGAATACTAAGTGAAGTTATCACATAGGTAGACAAAAGAAGTAGATTGATAGATTTTAGCTTTAAAATAGAAAATAGCTTACATTAGCAAAAAGAAAGAGAAGCAAAAAACACAAGCTAGTCAGAAAAAATAATTAAAACAAAAGAAAATAAAAAAAGAGAAGAATTTGAAGAAGAATTCAAAATACATAAAACAGATAAGAAACAGATAGTAATAAATAAAAAACAAAGATATACAGCACAAGAACAAGATATAAAAGAAGCAAAAAGAAATAAAAAGACTCTATGGCACAATTCAAGTCTAGAAAAAGTGGAAGAAAACAAAGAAAACAAAGAAGAAGAGTCAACAATACTGCAAGAAGATGCAACAGAAGTACTGTTAGAGCAAAGCATCTAGGCACTAGACAACAGACTATACAACAATAAAACACTAGTAATAGTGAGAATTCCTGCCTACAATGTTCTTGGTGAAACAAAATTAGAAAGAACGGATATGGTAAAATGGATGCTTAATGCAAATAGACATATCACAAAGATTGAAAAAGTTTTTGTAAAAGGCAATAGTTTGATCAAAGTATTATTTGATTGCAAAAAAAAAAGAGAAGAAGCAATCAATTGGATAAAATAAAAAGATGAAGATTAGTTTAACTTGATTCCAGATGAAACATAAAACCAAGTAAAGAGTAAGAAAGAACAAAATAAAGCAATAAACAAGCACAAAATAAAGGATAAACAACAAAGAAAAAGTAAAAGATCTGAAAACCCAAAATGGAAAGAGTACAAACAAAAAAGAAACACATTAAAACAAAATAAAAAAGCAAGATAAGGCTAAAACAGAAGCTAAAAGACTGCAAACAGAAAGACTAGAAGAAGCAAAAACAACAAGATACCTAACAATTTGGGATTTACCATCAGATATTAACAAAAAGGAACTAAAATATATATGCAGAAGTATAAAAAATATGCATATAATAGAATCAAAAGATCACAATATAAAGCACTAGCAGTTATAGCAACAGATTATGGTAAAGAAAGAGACAACATATAGGCAATACCTCTTGGCAACAATAAATTAGCAAGAGTAATGAAAGGAAATAAAGACTACATGCAAAGAGAAAAACAAAGCTGGTTTATAGCAAAACTATTAAACATCTCTAAAGAAGCATCAGAGGTGCTTTTATTAAGATGTCTAAAGAATAAGGAAGCAAAGGCATTATATATATTATTTAACAGAAATGAAAACCAAAGAAAGTTTGCAATAATTACTTTTGCAAATGCTCAAAAAGCAGAGATAACTTAAACAACACCAATATGGTATAACAACTATTAAATAAGTTGGAAAAATCCTAGAAAAAAAAACCTATGAAAGAGAAAAGTCAAGAGGTAGAAGACAAGAAAGATCAAAATCAAGCAATGAAAAATAGTTGAAATACAGAAAACAAGAAGCATTAAGAGTCAGAGGCACAAGACATAAAACACCAATTAAAATATATAAAAAAATAGAAAGTGACCTTCAGTTACAAAATATAGAAGAATAGTTAGAAGATAAAAACACAGACATAAAGGAAGAAGTAGCAATAGCAAAGAAAAAGAAGGTTAAAACAAATATACTAAATAAAGAAAAAATATTACCAGTAGAAGATGTTTTGTGTCAAATATTAGAGAAACTAAATAAAATAGAAGAAATGCAGCTGAGTGTAAAAGAAGATCTGGCTGATCACTCCTAAGAGTGCCTTAGTTAAGTTTAGAAATACAGATAAGAAGATTGAAGCTTTTTTACAAAATAAAAAAAAAGTGTTTGAAGAAAAAGAAAGAAAAGCATCTTCTTATCTAAAGAAAAGGAAAAGAAAGACAACCAAAAAAACTGAAAATACAGAAGCAAAACAAGAATAATTAAAAGAAAAATAGAAAAAAAGAAGAAAAGAAGTCAAAATAGTATGTCATAAGATCAATAGCTTAAAGACCAAAGGTTGGAAGCTTAAAAACCTGTTAGATTGGGCAGAAAAAAAAGAAATTAGAATATTGGAAATTACAGAAACAAACATTACTAAAAGAGAAGAAATGTTCTTAATATATATAACAAACAAAAAGTATATAGAATATTGAACAAATGCAGCAGAAGATAAGAAAAAAGAATCAGATATAGAAATTTTAATAAAAGAACAATAGGAAAAGCATGTAGATGCTGTCAAAAGAATAAGTGAATACATGATAGAGATTATATTATACTTCAACCAATTGGAGTTAATGTAATAGAAATTTATATATCATCAAATAACAAGATAATGAAGAGAATCATTTAGCAAAAGATTGTAAAAATGGTTACTAAACAGAAAAGATAAACACAATTCATAATTATAGATAATTTTAATTATACAGTGAACAATATAATAAACAGACAACACTTACAATTAGCAAATTTTAAAAGACTACTGATCTTTAATTGGATGAGAAAGCAAAACTTCAAGACATATATAAGAATATGTATTCAACAAGCCAAAAGTACACATGGTCAAACAAGGAAGCTGCAACAAGAATTAACTATATTTGGTATCAGAAGAACTGGCTTTGGGTTTGCAAAGAGCAAACATTAAGGAAACAGAAAAAATTATAGAAAGTGATTATAAAATAATAACTGCAAAAATATAGATTAAATATATGACAGAAAAAAACAGTAAAGCAGAAATTAAAAAGAAAGAACAATTAAGAATATTATATTTATATGATCAGACAAAATCAGAGAATTGAAAAAATTATGCACAAGAACTACAAAAGTGATTAGCAATAAAAAAAGTCAAAAAGACATTTAAACAAAAGTGCAAAATGAAAAAGAACAGTTAAATAAGATAAACAGTATATGAAATACAATAAAAGAAGAAATTATTACTGCAGCAAATAAGCACATATTCAAAAAAAATATATATAACACAATAGCAAATAGAAGAACTAGTTAAAAAGTACAACAACAAGAAAAAGATATTGTAAAGCTGCAAAGATTAATTAAATATGCAAAAATAAGAAAAGACTAAGAAGTAATGGAAAAGAAAGAATTGAGACAAATAAATAATTAAAAGCACTAGGCAACAAAATAGGAGCAAAACTGCCAAAACTACAAAAACACTAGTCATATACCTAGATAGAAGACATGAAAGGTTGGCAAAAGATCTTACAAGAAAGAAAGAAAAAGAACTAAGAACAAATACAAAAAAAGCAAATAGAAGAAAATAAAGATAAGAGATATAAAATAATCAAAACAGACCAAGAGAAAATACTTGCCAGTCTTCTAAATAAGCTATACAAAAAGATAATACTTAATAGGTTTATTAAGCAAGTAGAAGAGAAGACATATCTAATAACAAAGTCAAAAAAGGTTATAAGTTGCAGTTTAAAAAAAAAAACACTAAACTAGAAACAATAATAGAAAAGTAAAAAGAGATTTACAAACTGAGAAAAGGCATTAGAGAGAAATAATATGCAGAAATTGAAGAAAAATTAAAAAAAAGAATGAAAAAAAATACTAAGAGAGTTAAAGATAGGAACAGCTTCTGATATTTCAGTATAAGCTATATATACTGATCAAAAAAGCAAAAACAAAAACATAAGAAATCTTTAGAAGCTTCACAGACTTGTGTTTAGAAATAGAAGAAATTTCAATAAAGTAGAAAATAGCACAAGTTTACTCAATATCAAAAGATATAGAATAGGAATAAAGTTTAAACAACATTTGCCTGATAGCACTAATTAAAACATTTAGAAAGGTTATAACAAAGGTGGTAATAAAAAGGTTTGCCAAAGTATTTATATAAAGAAAAATATTTAAAAGACCAAACTTCATAGGCCTTCTAGAAAACTCAACAAAGCAATCAGTACAGATTCTAAACATGATAATAGAGGAAGCAAAAGAAAAAAATAAAGAAATATGAATACTGTTGCAGAATATAAAAAAGGCATTTGATTTAGTTTTTTTCAAAAGTCTTAAACTAGCATTGCAAAGAATTAAAATACCCAGAAGAACAATTAAATACAAATTAAAACTTTTTTACAAGAGACAACTAAGAATAATTACAGCCTATGGCTTAACAGAAGAACTAACAGCAGAAGATGAAATAGACTAAGGTAAGTAATCTTATCATTAATATAGCATTTCTTTTATAACCCATTACTAGAAAAAATTTAAAAAAATGAATGATTAGGGTATATAGTCAAGCAACAAATACAAAAAAGTATGCAATGCAACAATATTACAAGATATCGACAAGTAGCAATTGTATATACAAATAATATAACATGAATTGCAAACAGTAAAAAGCAACTATTAGAGATTTTAGAAATAACTAAAAAGTTCTTTAAAATGAACATATAGAGATAAGTGAATCAAAGTCAAAACTAATAATAATAAACAAAGGATGAAGTCCTGTAGTCTAGTAGTTTAGGCACCCCTTCTTTTACAGACAAGGTCAACAGTTCAATTCTAGCTAGAGGCAAAACTCTGTAATCTATAGAAGCATAAGAATATACACAAAGCTCTGTAGCTAAGTCTATATGATTAGAAGATTAGTATATAAGGAAGTTTCAAAAAAGAAGTTTTCTAATATAGAGAGTTGGCACTTGATGCGAGAGAAGTGGTAAACATATCAGAAATGGAGAGAAGGCATACTAGTGAGTAATACAGTGAACATAAAAAGAAACTACTGAAAAGGAATAACTTACCAAAATTCGAACACTTCTGACATCAAATGGTTCTAGTAGATATGAGATCTACTAAAATTGAATAAATCTAAGAGGTAATATTGGTACCATACTTAGTAAGTTTGCATTGAGAGTAAATTTGAAGAACTATAGATAATTAGTAACATTCAATGAGGTGGTACTTAGATATAAATAGTAATTAGATAGCTCTAACCTGTTCAGTCATGATACTTAGTGATATACATTATATATATATGCAGTAAGTGTTGAAAATCAAAAAGTTTAAATAAGAAACTTACAGGCAGGTCTCAGATATAGCATCTAGTAGATAATCTATAGGCAGAACTTTTAATTAGATAATAACTAAAGTTATATATATAACTAGTTGTATTTTCATTAATATATCCTATATATAATATGTAATCTTATATAGCTAATAATAAAAAGACACACAGACAAGATCACTCTTGAAACTAAAAACTAAAAAATAATAATAATAATAATAATGATACAAAAATTAAAAAAGAAAAAAAGGCAGTAATATATAGAAAAAGCAAGATAATAGAAGAACTAAGACATAAAATAGTTTGCTTTTTGAAATATGATTAAATAGCAGAATGCAAAAAGTACAAGTAAAGAAGAAGGCAAAAGAAATAGTAAGCCAGACTATAAGAGATCTAAAGTACAAAAAAATAATAATGAGCCAGATTGCATATATAAATAATATAGTAATAATATCTAAACTAAACTATATATTACAACTAATGAAGCTGTCAAACAGAAGTCAAATAAAATATATTAACTAATAATAAGTTTGACAAAGCAAAAAAGCAGCCTACAAAGAACAGTAGAAAACTACATAATAGAGCACAAAGATCTTGGCAACTGTAGAACATTGTGACAAGAGTTAACTATGAAGCAAATAAATGGCCTCTTAGCAAGACTGAATAGACAAGACAGTCTTAAACAGCTAACAAGGCTAAGAATAACACAAGACTGTCAAAAAACAGGCTTAGCAGAAGATATATAGAAAACAAAAGAGTGGCCAGAAACTGAAACATATTTGAAGAAAAACTTAGCATGCCTTATAATACTCAAAGCAAGAAAACTAAAAATAAATATTAGAATAGAAAGTAAACTATGAATAGTACTTAGGTATGAGATTAAAATACAAGAACTTGTAGATGCACAATTGTAGAAAAAAGGAGCAGTTAGAGTAAATGAAGCTAGTTTAATATATCTAAACCAACTACTTGACATAAGAGGAAAAAAACTAATTACATGACAGCAACTTAAAAGCTATTAAGGTTAATTAAATAAAGAAAAAAAAGCAGAATAGTTCAAAGCAATTGAATCAAAAGTACTCAGTAGCCCAAAAAGTAGAATAGTATGAAGATACTTTAGAATAGGTGAACAAAATACTAAGGCAATGCAAATCAAATAGGAGCACATATCAGAAGATAAAAGAAGAAAAGAATAGATAATATATAGTATATGAGACCACAAACAGCTTGAAAAGGTAGTCAAAAAGAAAAAGAAAAAAGTATTAATTGAATACTGGCAAATGAAATGCAAAGAAAATGAAATAGCAACTGAGATCAAAAGATGTAAAAGGTGTATAAGAAAAGAAGAACAGATAGAAAACAGTTGCCAGCAATAAACAAGATTAAATAAAAACATTTACTTAATTCCAGATAGATTAATAAGTAAGGACAGCAATCAAATTAAAATAGTAGTAGACTAAATAATAAATAGACAAAAATGGACAGATCAAAAATAAGTGAATACAAACTAAAAGGTCTTATAATGATAAAGAAGCTAGATATAGAAATTATTAAATAATAAAAACTGAAAGAAAATATTAATTAAGAAATAATAGAATTTTTAAAAAAAAACATTATAAGAAACAAGAACAAATATATAATATATACTGATAGTGTAACTAATAGAAAAGACAGTAAAGAGCTAATGTCTAAGAACAGTATAGATATAGAATAGGTTCAAACAAATAAAACACAAGAATAGCCAGAAAAAAAAATAACACTTGGACTTAAAAAATAGCAAACATTGATAGTAGCAGAGTTGGTAACAATTTGGGCAGCAATCTTAACAATATTAAAAGAGAAACAAATCAAGATATTGTTGATATTAAGAGTTTTACACATTTTTGATCATAACTTATGATGTACTAAACCAATTTGAATGAAACAACTACTATTAGATTCAGCTTACTGAGACAATTCTAATAAGTACAAATTATATAATTCTGATCACAGGATTATGAGATTGGGATGATTTTGATGAAAGCACTAATCCTAGTACATGTAACTTAATTCTGATTGGCTTACATTACTGTGCCAGAAATCTAGCATTTCTATTATTTCTAATAGATCTATTATTTCTATTAGTTTTATCATTTCTATCAGATTTATTAATTCTATCATATCTATCATTTCTATTATATTTACTATATCTATTATATATATTATATTTATTAGTTCTTATATATCTTAACATTACTATATATAGCATTTATTAGCAATAGAGTAGTTTTTATTATAATAATTTATACATATAAAATATCTATAAAAGCACTACTTTTCGATCTTTCAAGAAAGTTAAGTGTCTTCATATATTTTATAATAAATAAACTGAATGCAATATTTAGTATCTTCATATACTATCTATTGTTGCCTCTGCCTTAAAATTCCAAATCACTCTGTATTTTGTTAAGTCTTATATAGACTTTTGTATAGAATTTGTCAAGTTATAGTCATCACATTATAGTTAAGCAGCTTCTGTTATCACTATAATTAAAGAAAAAACTACAGATTAACAATATATACAAATAGTAATGCTGTAATAAGAAACATTAGTAGAAGCCTAGAACAAGCAAATAGAAACAAAATTATTAAAAAGAAGAACATAATATGGATAATAAAGATTAAAGACCTTGTTAAAATAAAAAACATTCAGATAGATTTAGTTAAAGTTAAAAGTCATAGTAAAGATAAATAGAATAATAAAGCTAATAGTTTAGCAAAGAAGAGAACAATAAATAGAAAAATAGTACAAGCCAAAAAAGTCAGTTGTAAAGAGATCAAGTACTGCTTAGAGTAGAAAAACAGATAAACTGACATACTAGCAAAACTGCTTTGCAAATTAGTAACAAATACAAAAATAGAAACAAAGTAGAAAAAAACAAGAGCAGTTAAAGATTTAGAACCAGAAGCAGAAATTACAATTTATAATTAGACTTATTTTTGAAAAAGGCTAAAGATGATTAAGAGAATACACTGCACAACAAGAAGAAGCAGTTTCAGAAGAAGTGCATTTATTAAGTACATAATAGATAAGCTTTCAACTCTAGAAGAACTCAATAAAAGAAGACCAAATATATATACAACATTGAAATGCCAAGTATGCCAAGATAAAATAAAAAAAATACAAGCATACTTGGCAGCATACAAGGGGCAAAGAAATTTCTGGAAAAAAATCCAAAAAGTAACTATTGCAACAGTGCAGAAGAAATTAAAAGAAGAAGAAAAGATCCAGATTTTCTCATATGTGTTATATACAGTGCTCTTTAGAAAAACAAAAACAGAGAAAGTTAAAATGAAAGAAGCACTAATAAAAGGCCTAATCTAAAAGAAATACAAGACAAACTAGCACAGTTCTTAAATACAAAATCAAGACAGCATTTTGCAAATACAGTAGCAATAATGGTCTAAAACACTTTTTATAAACAAGTATAAAGAATATGTTATTAAATAAGATAAAAAAATAGGAATAACAGATAAAATTAAAAAGAAAAAAGGTGAAAAACTGAAGAAACCAAGAAAATAAGAAAAGGCAAATTAAGGGTAGAGTATACATAGATCATTTTTTATATGATCTTTGTGGTACAATATAATTTTTATAAAAAATAAAACTTTGCTACTAATAAAACTTT
>CAJVQA010010020.1:0-11678 GCA_910591915.1 Cetraspora pellucida | reverse complement strand
GCTTTTGACATATTCTGAGATAAGATCCAGATCTCTTTTTGGTTTATAGTTGCATCTTCTAAGATGTGAGTAAGTTGAGAAATAGGTTAAATTGTTGATTAGTGAGGGAAAGCTGCAAAATTGTGAGGAGAAAGTACTTAGTTGTGAACTAGAATGTCTGTTAAATGATTTGTTAAAATTTTTGTAAAAATTTTTCTAGTATGGTCTATTAAAGTAATTGGATGGGTGGTCTTTAGTTCATAATTATATTGTTGTTTTTTAGAAATCAGCCAAATATTAGCCTGTAACCATTAGTTTGAGACTATTTCTTGTGTTATGCAGCTATTGAAGATATTTAGTAAAACTGTAAGAGCTGAGAATGGCAATTGCTGAAGAACTTCATTTGCAATTCCAGAAGGTCCAGTTGCTTTTCCTTTAAAGGCTAGATTTATTGTTTGTATCAGTTCAGTTATTGAAATAGATGAGAAAAGAGTATTGTAAATATCATTCTGTATGTGCTGAGGTGAAGAGTAGAATGGCTTCCATTCTTCCTATAAGGAATTGTTAGGAGGGTTGTTTTTTGTTCAGTTTTTGAAAAATGGGTGTGTACAGTTTTTTTAATCTTTTTTTGATTTGTAATTACACTGTCAAATGTTCTGACTTTATCGTAACTAATTGGTTTTGCTTGCCTTTGTAAAAAACTATTTAGCATTCAACTAGTATTGTCTTTAAAGTCAGTGTAACTGTGATTAATATAGAACTTAATGCATTCAGTTTGTTTCTGTTTTTTTTTATAATTGTGTGCTTGCCAAATTGTATGTTTATGTTGTTTGATTCGATCTATAGTGTTTAGCTACGAATGAGCAAATTCTTTTTGAGTAATAGGAGTAATGCTAATTTCTGCTAAGGTGGCTGCTTTTGTTAAGTACTAATTGGCCTGGGCTAGAGATGGGCACGTGTGGGATTTTTTTGGATCCTGTGCAGAATTTTTAATATGATCCCATAATAAGATTATCTGGCCAGCATTATCATAGCATCTGGCTAGCATTAATATAATATTTATCTGCAATAACATATTTAGCTAATTCCTAATTAAAATTTTATTTATTTGCATACCATTTCATACATGTTTATTTATATATATGATAAGAATTACCTTCTTTGTCATTGGTATCTTTTGCTTATGTCTAGAGATGGGATATTTTTAGATCCTGTATAGGATTTTATATAGTTCCAAAATAAACATATCTAGCTGGCATATTATCTGGTTAGCATTAATCTAATATCTGGCCTGCATTAACATATTTGTGCTAATTTTTAAAAAAATAGCAAAATAATTTTATGGATAATCTGATCATTTATTAAAGATGAATTGTAAGTTTCTGTTTAATTGTCTATTAAGAGTCAACTGCCTAATAGTATATATTAAATGTTTTACAATATATTAATTAGATGCTAGATTAGTTCTCATATGTACATTATTTAAGTTATTTGTTAACTACTATATTTGATTTGTTCCATATTTCTAACACAGCTACCTTATTAATAATTGATTTACAGCGAAATGTAATATAGAATTATTAATACTTTTTCTGGATTAATCATAGTTAACTACGTAATTCCAAATTTAAATTTTAAATTTAGTCTGTATATTGTTTTATGCATGTATATTGTACTTAATAAGTATTTTTATATAGATATATGCATTTCTATAAAGAATTTATTTATTTGTATATCATTTCACATATATATGTATATATTTGTAAAATTTTTACCTTTTTGCCATTGGTATCTTTTACTTACCAAAATTTTTTCTTTATTAAAATAAATAAATATAAATATCATTAAGTTTTTTTTCTAATAAATATAAAATGGGTGATAATCATGATATTTGGAAACATTTTACAAAAATTGGATCAGATGAAAACTTTAAGCAAGGCCATGCTCAATGTAATTACTGTAATCATAAAAGTAATAAATCAGTAGTAAGATGTGAAGGATATTTAAAAGTATGTAATCATATTGATTTAGAAACTAAGCAACAATATTTTGGACCTACTTTTCAAGAATTAATAAATAGAACATCAGTAATAAATATAAATAGTTAAAGAAATACAAATATACAAAATTTTCTTGATGGAATTTCTCAGTCTGAACAAAAAGATATTGAATTATCAATAGCACAAACAATTTTTGAATGTAGTTTGTCTTTATCTTTATTAGAATTAAAACCAGTTAAAAATTTGTTTAAAAAAATTAGGCTAGCTTTACAGTTACCAAGCAGAAAAAACTTTTAACAACATTATTAAATAAAATATATGAAAATACTAAAAAAGAAGTTGATAATACAATTGATAAAGCTGAATTTATTAGTATTATTAGTGATGGCTAGTAAATAATTTTATTATTAATTAATAAAATTATATAAATTTAATTAATTTTTATAAAATAAATTTTTAAATAAATCTAATTAATTATTTTTATTTATATTTAGATCAAATTTAGTTGCAGAACATTGGACAAATTATATTATTTCTACACCAACTCCTGTATTTGTATTTGCTAAGCCAACAAATGATATTCAACAAAATAGTATTAATATTGCAGCAGATTTGAAAAAAATTATTTTAACTTATAATTTAAAAAAAATTTCAGCAATTGTAACAGATAATGCACCTGTTATGAAAAAAGCATGGAAAATTTTAGATAAAAAATATCCAAAATTATTTTTATGGGTTGTTTAGCTCATAATATTAATTTACTTATTCATGATATTATTAAATTAGATTGGGCACAAGAAATATTATCAAATGCAATATTAATAACAAAATATTTTAAATATCATATAATTCCTGCAGCAATTTTAAAAAATATCAAGAAGATAAATATGGATCAAATTATAAAATTCTTAAATTACCTGTTGAAACCAGATAAAATTCAGCTGCAAATTGTTTAGATTCATTTAAATTTAATTAATTAGCAATTAATTTAGCTGTTACTGAATTAATTAACTATCCAACTATTTCTATTAATTTAGATATTAAAGATATTATTCAAGATAATAAATTTTGGAATGAAGTTTAAAATTTATTAATTATCTTAAAACTTTAGCAAGTGGAATTACAATTTTTGAAGGAAATACTTCATATTTATTACAGTTCTATAAATGGTATGAAAATCTTGAAAATAATCAAAGTAAATATTATTATATTAGATTTATTAATATAAATAGATATTGTTATGATCTAAAAAGGGATTGTCAATATTTCATTTAAATTAGATCATATAATCAAATACTAATATACAGTAATCATTAGATATAGCACATATACAGAGCATAATTAGCAGATGTAGTGTAATTAGCGTAATTAGTAAATTTAGTATAATTAGTGTAATTAATAGATATAGAGAATATAGTGTAATTAGTGTAATTAGTGTAATTAGTGTAATTAGTGTAATTAGCATAGATAGTGTAATTACAGTCACATCCACCTAAGTGCACACTCTAGGAACTGGGTATAAGTGTGCACTTAGAGGAGGTGTGCATTTATAGAATTAACTTAGATAGCCAATCAAAAGTGAAGTTAAACACATAATCAACAATTTACTATAGCTAAAGTTCTAACCTGGTTTGAAAATCTTTATTCGTGACCCGTCAAGTCAAACATTCTTTCCAACCAGGTACCTGAAACTAAAACTGTAATCAGAAAAACTAATAATTAATAGTCCAGACCTCCTTATATTTTCGATTGATATGTAAAACTTGTTTAATTATCCAATCAGACTTAGAGTGACCCATTTATTAGTGAGTGACCTGTCTTTGATATTTAAACCAGGTGATATCCAGATTTTTAATTATAGAGATTAGATCCTTTGAATACTTATTAAATATTCATGGGTTTTGATGTTCATGAATAGCATTGAATGAATATCCAGATTATGGATACCCATTCTATTATTTGTAACATGAATATTCTCATGAATCAATTATATAAATTACAAACTCTTAACTATTCATGAATTATGAGTAACCAAATATTGGATATTCAATGAATATTTATGGGAATACTCATTAAATATTCACGGGTTTTGATGTTCATGAATAGCATTGAACGAATATCTGGATTATGGATACCCATTCTATTATTTGTAACACGAATTTACATTGTAGGATTAATCATAAGAATTTTTTAAAAAATCTCACTATTTTCTTGATCTCGTTTTACTACTTTGACTGTACAGTATAAAATTATTGTGATTAAATTTTTTTTGTTTCTTAAGAATAGATATTTCAAAATTAGAAAATCAATAAAGTGCACTACCGGCGTCCTGGGGATTCCTAGGTTAAAATTAAAAAAAAAAAAAAAAACAGAAACTCAGGCCCTCAGGCCTTAAGAACTTATTTTTTTAATCTGTTCATAAAAATTTATTAAGTAAAATTAGCTCATATCAAATTGATCATATTAGCATGCAGTTTACAAGTCATTCTAAGTTTCATTTGTTTTATTTTATTAATTCACTCAATATAGATTATCAGAATCATCTTTCACTAAATTATCTAATTTACATTGCTTAATTATCTAAACACACTCAAAATAAGATTCTGCTTTATTTCAATCAAATTGAATAAATATCTAATTTAGTAATACTCTTCAAAATGTAAAACTTATTTGTAAAAAATAATGCTGTTGAGATAAAAAAAAAAAAAAAAAAAAGATTAAAATTGTCATACTCAGACTTATGTAATAAAAGCTATAAAGTAAAATAAAATAAATAAATAAATAAATAATTTAAATAACTTATCTCGTTGTAATCTGCTTTTTTTTTTGCTTAAAAACATGCCTAAGAGAACAACTCTTACTGATGCACAAAAACATGAGCTTTGTGTCTACGCTCATAATAATAAATAAATTTGGTCTCACTATCTTAATTAGATTAAGAACAAATGGGGCCTTAAAGTCGATAAAAGCACAATTTCACATATTTTAAAAACAGCTGAAGAATGACTTGATAATGATAACATTAATTCTAATACAAAGCATCACAGAACTATTACCTATCCAGAACTTGATCTCGCTCTCAAAGAGTTCATGTTGATTTATCAACATCGAACAGTTTTAACTGATGCTTTACTTGTTGAAAAGGCAAAGGTACTTGCTAATGGTTTAGAAATTCTGCAAGATGAACTAAATTTTTCTTCTAGCTGGCTTTATAAGTTCAAAAATCGAAACGACATTCATCTACGTAAGCTTCAAGGAGAAGCTGCATCTGCTAATGTAGTGGCAATTAATAATATTATGCCATTAATAAAAGATAAGTGTGCAAATTACCCTCCTAAAAGGATCTACAACATGGACAAAACTGGGCTTTTTTATCAGTATAAACCATTAGTAGAATATATTTTAAATAAAAATAAAACTTACCTAACACCATATGGCGTTCTATTATAATGAATCATAAAATAATAATAATAAATAATAAAAATAAAATAGAATAAAATTTACCATATAGCTGTGAAATAATGTCCCTGCAAGTTATTTCGCAGCTATACGGTAAGTGGATAACTTGTGCCTTTATTTTAATCCTATTATGAATATATAGTATATTAACCAAACTAACCTAAATTCTGTTTCTTTTTTTAATCCATCACTAAAATTTACCTTAAGGTTGGAACCTGATCATACATTAGCGACCCAATGTCTTTCTGAACGTAAAATAAATAAAGAATGCCTCTCAATTGCATTGTGTGCAAATACTGATGGCTCTCATAAATTGAATCCTCTTATAATTGGAAAATACAAAAAACTACGCTGCTTTAAAAACATCAATGTTAGTAATTTGTCAATAATATATAGAAACAGTTCTAAAGCCTGGATGATTATATCTCTCTTCCAAGAATAGGTTCTTGAATTTGATCACCAAGTTGGTTTGAAGCATCAGGGCCAATGTGTGCTTTTACTACTCGACAACTGTTCTAGTTATGATGTTAGTGGTGTTACTCTTAGATTTACTGATATTTAATTTTTGCCTCCAAACACTACTTCGAGGATTCAGCCCATGGATGCTGTTATTATTATAAATTTCAAGAGGAACTATTATTGCTTTTATGTTCGGTAAGTTTTAGGATTTTTTAAAAACAAAAAATAATAATAAATAAATAGTATTGTTAAATCACATCAGTGGTGTTTAACATCACAATGACTATATATTTCAAAAACTGTTGAAATAACCAAAATTATATATATGAAGTAAAAATATTTAGCTTCAAAAAAATTCTAACTTCGAATTTTTAGTTTATAATGATAACCTTTAATTTTATTCTGATTTTTAACCCTTACCTTAAATATCTTAAACAATTATACATATGGTGTTGAATGACACTGGTGTAATTTATTCGTAGTACTAAAAAAAATATGTTGATTAGATGTTATACTAATGCTAATCAGGTTGTTTTTTTTAAGTTAGATGTTACAAAAAGTCAAAAATGAACAATGTGCAAAAGAGTTAAAAATGAATGTGTTACAAGCAATCCATTTTATCATTCAAGGGTGGGATGAAGTTAAAGCCAATGCAATTCAAAATTGCTGGTATCACACAAGAATTATCACTGCAGATAACAACTCTGATTTAAGTTCTTTAGAAGATTTTAACCAAACTACAGATCCTGTTCTCAATGAAATTTCCGATGCACTTGAAGCCCTTAACTTTCCCGACTCTATGAATGTTGAAGAGTTTTTAGCAATTTCTGAAGAAAATGTTATTTATGAAGAAAATGTTATTTATGAAGTTTCCCCTGATGATCAAGTTATTACAGAGCTTGTTGAAACCTTTAGAATGAATGACCCAGCAGATGCTGACTTGGAAGATGCTGATGATAGTCTTGAAGTTCCTCTTGTTAGTGCCAACATGGCAACCATAAGTTTGGAAACCATGCTTACATTTTTGCTTCAGCAAGATGATGCAGAAACATATATTAATCTTGTGGAAAGAATTGAAAAATTTATTAAAAAGATGAAGGTTGTCCACATGTGGCAGAGTAAAATTGATCAATTTTTTATGAGAGGAAATTAAATAAATAATCTTAAATATCTTTGTTAATGTGCTAATAAATATCAAGGATTTTTTAAATTCCAACCTTATAAATTTTATTTATTTTTTTTTTTTTTGTGCTTAGGCCACATAAAATATATGAATTGTTCTCATAACCTGGCTGGATCAAAGTTTAAAAACTTTAAAAAAAAATTTTTTATATGTTTTACAGCTGTTTTTATTCTAACTGGAACAGCTGACAAATAAATATTTACTGATTTGATAAGTTAGTAATTTCAGTAATGATCTATATATCCATATTGATACATAATATTAGCTAAAGCATTTTTTGTCTGATTCATATTCATGGGTGGTTTTCTTTTCAATCTGTATTTTATAATAATTACTGTATTTTATATAATAAAATAAATTTTACTCTGATTTAGTTGATTATAATCCTCAATATAGCTTTGAAATATTAATAAAATTTTGGTTGTTTGGAATTATAACTTGTTATATTTTTTTAATCCAATCAATGTATTCTTGATCATATCGAACTTTTTTTATTAGCGCCTACTCTTGTAATTTTGAAATCGAAAAATGAATTAATTTATGAAGTATGTAAACTTTTTCAGTAAAAGCATTATTGAATAAATAGCTTACACTTATTATAAAATAGAATTTATAGATCATTTATTCTTGAAACAAATACATTTCTTATGGTATTTCTTTTGAAATAGGTGTCTGATTTTTAATTATGAAAGCTTATCTTATATGTATTTAGATTCTTTTTTATGTTTTCTGTTAAGATTTATTGTTGGCAAGAATAATCTTCGCCATAAATTTTCGTACAAATTAAACACACCAAACATGCATTCAAGTGAAAACTTAATACAGTATTGAATCTGTATGTCAGATCAAAAACTTATCGAATCAGCAAATTTTATTTGGTCAATATTTTAATCAGCTGTTCTTGTTAGAATGATAATAATCAGATAGATTTTTTATAAAAAAATTTTATAAAATTTTATATATGAAATTGAAAAAAAAAGCTGGCTGGCTGGCCAGGTTAGATTTAAAATTTCATGTTATGAGAACCAAGTAATTAACTTTGCATGGCTTAATCTTATATGAAATAAAACTTTAAAAAAGGTTTATGTGGTTATCTTTGCACCTAGCGTAAATTATATATGTGTGTTAATGTGGGTTGTAGAAAAATCCTTTATTATTATTGGTCAGCTTTGAAATTAGTCACATGTGTAAATTTAGAGGGGTATATATATATGCTTAGACTTCGAAAGGTTGTGTATGTGCAGAATATAGAGGGCATCTAAGTCCTAAGCATGGGACCATGCTGTAATGTGCATATAGAGAGGGTGTGCATTTAGAGAGTGTGCACTTAGAGGGGTGTGACTGTATATTAATATATATATCAAATAATCAAATCTTTTAGTACAGTATAGAAATAATGCATTAAAAAAGCCTGTTCTTTTTGAAAACAAGTTATTATTTTGAAGTACAAATAAATTTAATTTATATTAACCTTTTATTTACGAACAAATGATTGAAGTTTTTAAATTATAACACCAAGTATCTTATTATTACTTGCAGTTTTTAAAAAATAATAAAATATCAGAATTTATAATTTGATTACAATACATGTAGAAGAGCTCTATACAATCATCATTATATTTTCGATGATTATACTGTGATGTACTTATACAATTATAAAAATGATATAAAAACAAGAAAAAAAAATTTTGCAAAAAAAAAGTCTTTAGTATACTAAAAAAAAAAAAATTCATATTATGGTTTACAAAGCTGATTTCCCAAAAACATCTAAATCATATCAAGATATAGTCAACTATCTTAAAACTGAAACTATACCCACTTCTATTAAATCGAAATATCAATGGAATTTTAAATATAAGATGAAACTTTGGCAATTAGAAAATAATTATCTTCATGTTCAACTTAATGACCAGCCACTTAGGCACTTTATACCTATCTGAGACATTGAATTTCAGTTATCTTTGTTTAAACAATTTCATGACAATAACTGTCATATTAATGCGAATGATTGTCATAAAAAAATTATGGCACATCATATTGGTATTACAAAAAAAGATGTTTGTAAATATGTTCAAAACTGTAATACTTGTAATCAAACTACTTCGATTAAAGAAAAGGATGATCTAATCCCTGTTGTAAGCTATGACCAATGGAATATATACAAATAGATCTTATAAACTTTACAGCTTACAAAGATAAAAATGATGGATTTTCTTGGCTTCTTATAATAGTTTGCATTTTTTCAAAATTTTTGTAGTCTATTCCACTTAAAACAAAAAACAGATGTAGTTGGTAAAGCCTTGGCTTCTCTTTTCTTCCAATGGGGTGTGTCTTCAATCTTGCAGTCTGATAATGGCAAGGAATTTACTGCTGATGTAAATAAATAAATTTGTGGAATTATGATTTGGCATGGCCGCCCATGGTACCCAATATCACAAGGGCAAGTTGAGCATTTGAATCAGACCATTGGGCATAAATTAACAAAAATGTTATGGAATGAAGAACTTCAATTGCAAAATGTTAATTGGAAAGATAACTTAACAAAATTTATTTTTTCTTATAATACTACTTTCATAGTTCTTATGATAAAACTCTCTGTGAAGTAATGTTTAGATATAAGCTTCATAAAGTATACTAACAGTTTTTCAGAAAATAGAAGACAATATACAAACTACACCTCAAACTATAAAAAATCATCTAAAGAAGGTCTCTGCAATTCATAATGAAGTTAACACTTATCTGAAAAAATCCTGAAAATATATGCTTAAACATGCAAGTGTTTATCATAGTAAGAATCTTTATAAGGCTGAACAGCCAGTTGCTGTAGCCTCTAATACTAATATGAATCTATCGACTAGAAAAAGAAAACTCCAAACTACATTTAATGAAACCAGAACTGTTATTAGTATGACCAACAATAACAAAACTGTTATTGTTGAAATGCCTAAGGGAAATACTGTTTGTTATTCTGTAAAAAGAGTTTGCCAAATTAAAAATAAAAATAAAAATGATATCTTAAATTTACAACTTTATATTTATAGTATTACCTTGTTTAACTTCTTTTTTATACCCCCTAGCCATGTCACCTTCATTAGCTGTGTCATCACTATTAGCTGTGTTATCACTATCAGCCACATTATCTTCTTTGCCCTAATCTTAAAAAGAAAAACTAAGAAACTTGTTTTTTTTTTCTTTAAAATTGTAATTTTTTTCTCTAAAATTGTAGTTTTTTTTAAACATAGGTTTTTAGCTTTTTATGTAGTGTTTGGGACTAGATTTGGAGCTAGGTTATATAATGCAAATTCAGTGATAAATTTTTAGAAGGTATAATGCAAATTCAGAGATAGATTTTTAGGAAGATAATATAGATTCAGAAATAGATTTCTAGGGTAGAGTTTATAAATAAATAGGGTTTATTGTATTGGACCTGCCTCATGTTTGTATATGCAAATTTAATAAAAATCACATGATTGCCTTTTGTTAGACAATCTTTATAATAATCTGTGACAATTAATAATGTGGTTATTGACATAAGTATAAAGTTTTTTTGAGCAGCTAATTATATAGTAATAGATGAGAGTTTGTTTGATTTAGTATTTAGTAGGAATAAGGTAATTTAAATAATTGATAATGTGGTTATTGATAAGAATATGGTACATGTGATTAGTGCTTTTGTTAGTTAAAGGTATTTGAGTAATTATGAGGTAATTTGATTGGAGTATATAAGAGTAAATTTGTAAAAGTATTGAAAGATAATTTTGTTTTTCTGCAACCTGATTTTTATTTTGGTTATATCAACCCACCCATGTATTTAGCATTGTTTAAGTGAATTGGCCTGCCAAGATGACAGTCATTTCTAAAAAGACAAGAATAAGTAGGCTTCATAGTTTCATAATTTCATAGTTTCACAGTTTTATAATTTTGCAGGTTTGCAGGTATTTTAAATTGTGACCTGTTCAAATGACAGTTACAATGATGAGGTGGCCAATTAAGACAACTGTTTCAAATAATTGGAATTATAATAATGATGATAAGTCATAATAGAAAGCATATATTAATCAGTCAATACTTACAAAGTTTGCATAGGTTGTTCAATAATGGAAGAGGCATGCCTGTTATTATTCTTTATAGTTATAGGTACAGTATATACAAAATGAGAGATAACTAAATAAAATAGTTATTTTAGATAAATTGTTACTTTAGATGCAATATTTATATGATTTTTTATTTAAAACATTAAAGTATTTCTTTTAATATGTTAAATTTATTATAAAGAATTTTTATAAGTTTTGATTTCTTTATATAAAAGTTTGTTTTTTTTATGTCAAAGAACTTTAATAATATAATTTATATTATTGCTTGGGTTATATAATTTATTGCTAAGGTATATAATTTGAAATTTTTAAAAAATTCACTGATTGAAAAATCATCTAGGTCATTTTAAAATCTAATAATAATTTAGGTTAATTTGGAATCAACTTAAATTGTTAAATGATTTAAAACATAATCATTCTAATTTTCTTTTTTTTTAATATTAATGGTGAGGCCATGCCTCTATCTTTATTGAATATTTAATTGAGATTTTACATAAAGTACAA
>CAJVQA010010019.1:0-11679 GCA_910591915.1 Cetraspora pellucida | reverse complement strand
TTGTTGAATATGCAGTTTGATGTCTTGGGGGTCAGTGATTACATCATTGCTTGTTCTGATGTTATCAAATTTGACTGAGTCCTTGTAATAATTAAGTATGCTATTGATTGAAGTTTGGAGCATCTTTTAGAAATATTATCATTAATTTGTTGTTTTTAATGAGTTTTCTGCTTTTTTTCTAGTAACTAATCTATTAGTTTTGTAGCAAGAGTTTTTTTTACTAGTTTATTGCTTTTTGTATTGCTACTTCTTTTTATTTAGAACTACTTAAGAGGTTTTCTATTACCAACTTTGCTAAAATTTTCTTTTTTCTTTAGCTGTTTTTGTGTCTAAATGATTAACAGAAATAGTTTTTTTTTAGTAATTATTATTATTATTATTATTATTATTATTATTATTTTATTATCACTTGTATAACTTGTTTCAAGTAACTTTTTATGTTAAATTAGCATAAAGACTATCTATTAGTTAATTAACTATTTGAATTGTTAGGCATTTTATAGCTTGCACAAGAATATATAACAATAAATCAGTATAGTATTTTTTAACTTTTATTTATATATATTATATTATTAATCTTTAATAAGCTTTTAAGATAATCTTTAATTATTTATATTATTCTGATTTCTATTTATGCAATACTTACATGATTTTTTATAAATATATATTAATATGCACTATATAATAAAGTTGATATATATAAAAAAGTCAATACTAATTCTATATATATGTATAATAATTTAATGCAATAACCCTAATAAATTTTATAAGTTACTTCAGAATTTTTATATTTTGATTAAAAGCAATAACAATATTTGACCTTCTGTTCAAAATACTAAAAAATTATCTTTATAGAAAAAAAAAAAAAAAGAATTATTAGAATGCAACTTAGATTTTGATTCAAATCTGCAATATGCTACTAAAAGTAATTAATAATGATAGTTTATCAAATAAGATTGTTGATTTTTTAAATTCACTTTTGAAAATTAGAATAAGACATTAAATACAACTTAATAATTAGCTTTAGAAAATCTTAAATATCAGAAACCTACTTAGAAATTCCTTAGTAAAGAGGTAATATAAACTTTCAATAGTATTTTTGAACCAGTTGAAGCTTATGAAATACTTTTATAAGAACTGAAGATTAAAACTGAATACCAAATATGTGTAAAAGAGCATATAATCAATCAGGCCACTGGACTTGTCAGAAAAAAAAATACAAAAATATACTATATCAGGTTATCTGGATTGGTAGTCTGAAAAAAGCTGTCAGTTCTGAATTGCAACTAGTAGGAGATGATAAAGAAGATACTAAAAAGATAGGTATTAGGGTTCTAGTGAATTTTACAAATATAGATATAGTATAACATAGTAGTTAAACAAATAACCTCTGTAACTGCAAGTATTAGATAACTATAATATATTATATAAAACTAGGTTAGTATATACAGAATATAAAGGCTCTAATAAGTTTCTTATTAAGAATAAAGTAGTTCTAAGGATACTAATCAGCATCAAGAACTTAAATAAATGTAGCCTTGAAAATGTTCTCATGATATAAAGAGAATTGCATATGCAGAGAGTTTAAATAGGCAAGACCTCTAGTTTGCTTGCAGATATGGCATCTAGTGTAGAATTTATATAGTAATGTATAAGCAAACTACTTAAATTAGGCACCAAAAGTGCATATGTGACTAGTTGTAACCTCCAATGTATATATAGCCTTTAGTAGCATATCATGTTCTATATATTTGAATAAAAATATTATAGCTTGAAGTTAGGAACTTTAATATTAAAAAAAAAAAAAAATCTTAAAAATAATATTGCAAGATTGGTAGTTCGAATATTTAATAAAGATAAAGAACAATTAAAGTAATAAATTTTAAAATAAATATTATAATATTATAATAAATATATATGTTATAACAAGTTATAAGAAGTTACAATTTAGTTCTGTTATAGTCTGCTTTGATACTTTAAGTTTCTATTATATTATTATTATTAACTCAAATAATCTTCAAATAACTTTAATCATTTGATTACAAATTATTTGCAAATAATCTAAAATTCAAATAATTTATAATGACTGGTTATTTCTGAGTTATTTGAGATTATTTGAAATTTTTTTAAATAATTAGGTTATTTATTATTACTGTCTAATAGTGTAAATAGTTAATGAAATTTATAAATGAATATTATAAACAATGAACTCTCCCTTGTAGATTCCTCGACCAAAAATTCTAGGAAAGAAAACATAGGAAAACTCAACAACTAGACTAGAAAACAAAACTCAAAATATTAACAAGAAAGACAGAATAGCAAAAGTTGCATATAGTTTAATAGAAGAATATAGAAAAAGAACTAAAGCAACAGCAGAAAACAGCATATAGAGAATTTTGACGAAAAGTAAAAAATTCTTTTGAAAAAATAGGAAACTGCCAATACTCTGTATCATAGATCCTTCAGGTTATATAAGAAGTTACAATAGGACTGGCAAAGTAAATAAACAAATATATACATCAAACCATTTTAGTATAGATACAACACATGATATAGAAGTATATAGAAACAGCTATGCAACATGAACAAAAATTTGCTAGAAGAATACAAAGGAAGCTTTAATGCAATTTTTACAAGAAGGGCATATGAGGCTATAAATAGTATGCATAATAAAATCTTTTTCAATGAAGTAAGTAAGGTATATGTAATATCAAATAGAGAAGATAATATTGTTGCAGCATTCATAAAACAAAACTTAAACAAAGTAGCACTCCTGTGAATAACAAAAGAGATATTAGAAAAAGCAGAAAAAGAACAACTTAGGAAGAAGCTTGATTTTGTAGAACAACATCAAGATAAAATAAGTACAGAAAAGAAGAAAGAACAACAACAGACAAATAAGATAGAGGAAAGACAAGAAGTGTCAAAAGAAGAAACAAGGAAAAAAAAGAAGAAGATAAAAATGTCAACAAAAGTTTACAAGCAAGTATGGAGATTGTAAGGGGGAAAGTAAGTATACAGGTAGGACAAATAAGTAATAACCAAGTAGAAACTAAATTATTATTCTCTTGTGAAGAAAAAGAAGAAGAACAGGAAAGAGATCAAGAACAAGAAAACATAGAAATGGATGGAAAAGAAACAAGACAGAGATCAACATTAGAAGAAAAGAAAAGAAAGAAAACAAGAAAACAAGAAATTGAAAAAGAAATCAATGTATTTGAAGTACCACTTGCAGAAAGCATGTAAGCATTAAGCAAAAGAAACTGTAATTAAAGCAACAGCTTTTTGCAAACATATATGCACATAATATACTAGGAAAGACTAAAGATGAACGCACAAACTTTATTAGATAGTTATTAAAAAACAATGAGCATGTTAAAAACATTGAAGAAGTCTTTAAAAGAGATAATCTATAGATAGAAATAGACTTTGACTGTGAATATGACAGAAGTGAGACAATACAAAGAATTAGCAAAAAAGAAAGTGACTAGTACAGAATAATCACATAAGAAGGAAAAATAGACAAGAAGAAAAAGGAGAAAATATATGACAAAAAATATCAAAAGAAAAAAAACAATATATTAAAATTAAGAAGAAGAAATATGAAGAGCAAAAAAGTAGAAAAGAATTTACAGAAGATTAAATAGATACAGAAGAAGAAGAGAAAACATAAAAACATAAATATATAACAATTTAGGTCTATCAGCAGATATAAACAGAAAAGAAATCGAGTATATGTGCAGAAGATTCAAGAAAGCACATATAACAAGAATCAAAAGATCCAAATACAAGTCTCTTATAATAGTCCAAGTAGAAAAATCAGAAGAAGAAAACATATTATAGTCTATATCAGTTAATAGTAACAAACTGGTAAAAGTAACAGAAGGTGAAAAAAACTATGAAAAAAGACAAAAGCAAAGTCAGTACATAGCAAAAATAACAGATCTGCCAAGCAAGATCTTGGAAGTTTTGCTGCTACGCTGCCTAAAAAGCAAAGGTGCAAAATTGGTATACATTCTACTAAACAGAAACAAAAATCAAAGAAGAACAACAATAATTACATTTGTGACAAAAAAAGAGATAAAGGTAGCTTAATCAAAGCCAATTAGATACAACAATTTTCAAGTATCCTGGCTAAATAAAAGGAAAAAAGAAATAAGAAAAGAAGAAAGAGGTAGAAGAAAAAGAGAAAGAAGCTGAAAAAGAGCTAGCCAAAATTCAAACAGAAGATATATGGAAAAAAGAAAGAACTTTCAAATACAAGATGCAGAAGAGCAGATAGAAGATAAAGACACTATAGATGAGGAAAGCTAGGACAAAAACAAGCAGGTATCAGATAGAAGATACATCAAAATAGAAAGTGATTACCAATTACAGAATATAAAAGACTGGTTAGGAATTAAAAACATTAATGCAGAAAGAAATAATAGAAACATCAGAAAGAAGACAAGACTAGATACACAAGTATATATGAAAACAAGACAGATGGAAGAAGTCTTAGGCCAGATCTTAGACAGACTTAATTAGTTGAAAAATACTTAGCTAAGTATAAAAGAAGGCCTGGCCAATCGCTCCTGAGGGTGCCCAAGTTGAACTCATAAATATGAATGAGAAGATTAGAGATTTTCTGCATAATGAGAGAAGAATATTCAAAGAAAGAAATAGAGAGGAATCTTTTAATCCAAAGAAAAAAAAAAAAAAAAAAAGAAAGAGTAAAGCAGAAAACATGAAAACAAAATACAAGCAATTAAAAGAAAAATGGAAAAAAAAAAGAAAAGAAATAAAGATTGCATGTCATAATATTAACAGACTCAAGACCAGAGGTTGGAAATTAGAAAATCTGCTGAGCTGAACAGAAAAAGAAGAGATAGCATTTTTGAGAATAACAGAAATGAACATTGTAAAAAAAGAAAAAAAGATCTTGTTGTATAACCTTAACACAAGATTTAAAGGTTTTTGGATGAGTGTAGCATTAGACAAGAAAAAAGGATCAAGCATTAGATTCCTAATAGATGAAATCTGAAAAAAACATGTTGAAGCAGTCAAAAGACATAGTAAATATATGATAGAAGTAAAACTATATTTTAAACAACTAGCACTAATAATAATAGGAGTATATATTCCACTAAACAACAAAGCAATTAGCAAGAAAGTATAGCAAAAAATTGTGGAAATAGTAACAAACAAGAAAAAACATATAGAAATAGTTATATTTGGGGATTTCAATCATACAGTAAACAATATACTAGACAGACTGCATTCACAAACAACAGACTATAAAAAACTGCCAATCTTCAATTGGCTTAAAAGGCAAGATTTTGCAGACTCTTTCAAAAAGTTGTATCCAACAGAAAGGACATATACATGGTTAAGTCAAGAAGTAGCAACAAGAATTGATTATATCTAGTTGTTAGAAACAATTGCAGCAAATCTTCAAAAAGCCGATATAGAAAAAGCAGAAGGTATAACAAGCAGTAACCACAAAATAGTTACAACAGTTATATGGTTAGAACACATAATTGCAAACCAGAGCTGTGCAGAAACCAAATGTAAAGTCCAAATAAGAACGATGTATCTGTATAAGGAAGCAAAGCAAGAGGACTAAGAAGAATTTGCCAAAGAGCTTCAAGTACAACTAGAGTGGAAAAAAGCACTGAAGCATTTAGAAGAAAAAAAAAGAAGCAGTGGGTATTGTATAGATATGCTAGACCACATGTGGAATGCAATAGAAGAAGCTATAATAGATGCAACAATAAAAAGATTCCAAAAAAGAAAATATTCAACACAAAAACAAACAAAAGACATTATCGGAAAAAGCCACAACAGCATAAACATATAATTGAATTACAACAAATAATCAAAAAAGCAAAAATAAAAAGAAATTAAGAGATAGAAAAAGAAGAGAAGAAAGAGATAAACAAGAAACTTATAGACATCAGTAAAGAAATAGGAGCAGTGCTACCAAAATTACATAAACAGTAGTCAGAAGCTTGGATAGATAATATAAAAGGCTGGCAAAGAATTTTAAAAGACAAAAGAAAAAAAAAACAAGAACAAGCTCAAAGGAAACAAATAAAAGAAAATATAAATAGAAGATGTGAAATAATAAAAACTGATCAAGGACAAATGATTGCTAGCCTTCTGAACAAACTATACAAAAAGATAGTCTTAGACAGATTTATAACACAAAGCACAGAGAAAACCAGTCTAATGACAAAACCTAAGGCTGTTTTAGATGGCCTAGAAAAACATTTTAAAAATTAATTTAAAAAGTAAAGAACCAAACTAGAAAAGATGCCCAAAGAATAAATAGAAGTATATAATCCAAAAGTGTAGATTAAGGAGTTCTGATATAAGAAGCTAGAAGAAAAAATAGAAAAAGAGGAATGTGAAGACATGTTAAGAGAACTCAAAGCCAACACAGCTCTAAGAATTTCAGGCATAAGCTATACTTTAATAAAATAAGCAGGAAAGAAATCACAAAAAATTTTCAGAGCCTTTGCAAATCTGGTTTTAGAAACAGAAAAAATGTCCAAAAAGTAGAAAATAGCACAAGTTTATCCAATTTCAAAAGATGTAAACTAAAAATATAATCTGAACAATATTAGATTAATAGCATTAATTAAAACCTTTAGAAAGCTAGTTACAAAGATGATAACAAGAAGGCTAGCTAAGATATTTACAGAAAAAAGAATACACAAAGGACCAAATTACACAGACTTGCCTGGCAACTCTACAGAGCAACTAATATATATGCTAAACATGATAACAGAAGAAGCACAAGAGAAAAATAAAGAAATATGAATACTTCTGCAAGATATGAAAAAGGTATTTAACTCTTTCCTGTGAAAAGCTTGAAGTAGATGCTTAAACGGGTTAAAGTACTGCAAAGAACAATAAGATATATTATCAATCTTTTCTGTAAATGTCAACTTAAAATGATTACAGCCTATGGCCTAACAGAAAAATAACAGCAAAAGACAGTATAGATCAAGAAGAAGTAATTTCTCTACTTATCTGGTGACTTTTTTATAATCCACTGTTGGAAAGAATTCAAGAAGATAAATCACTAGGCTATGCAGTAGAGCAAGAAACATTAAAAAATACAGATATTAACTGTATTACAAAACATAGACAAGCAGCGATTGCTTATATGGATGACACTATATGGATCGCAAATAGCAAAGACTAATTACTTAAAATTCTTAAAGTCACAGAGTAGTTCTTCAATGCAAATGATATTGAAATAAACAGAGCAAAGTCAAAGCTTATAGTAATAAACTCAAGACTAAGAAAGAAAAATAAAGAAATTGCATTCAGACAAAGCAGGATAACAGAAAAACCAAGAAACAAAATTGTAAGATTATTAGGAATTTGGCTAAATAGCAGAATGAAAAAGTCACTAGTTTGCAAAAAAGTAAAAAGAATAGTTAGCCAAACAGTTAAAGACCTTAGATATAAAAAAATAACAATGAGCCAAATCATTTATCTAAACAATACAGTAATTATCCCAAAACTAGGATACCTTTTACAGCTAACAAAAATGTCAGAAAAGATGATTAACAAGATTTATCAGCCAATAATATGTTTGGTGAAACACAAATACAATATGATGAGAACAACAAACAATTGCATAATTGAGCACAAAGATCTGAAAAACTGCAAATTACTAAGTCAAGAGATAATGACAAAGCAAATAAGCAGTCTATTGGCAAAACTTAACAGAAAAGACGCTTTAGATAATCTAACAAAACTTAGAATAGCTCAAAAATATCAGAAAGTAAGCTTAGTAAAAGACATTTAAGACTCTGAAAGAAGACCAGAAGAAACAAAGTATTAGAAACACAATTTAGTCTGTCGAACAATAGTTAAAACAAGAGAGATGAAAATAAACATCAGAGCAGAACATCATTTATGAAAAGTATATAGGTATGAAATGAGTATAAAAGACTTAATTAGAGCCAAGCTGTGGACAACAAGTAGCAGTGCAATAAATGGATAGGGTTTAATATATTTAAATCAACTAGTGGACATAAAAGGAGAGAACCTAATCATGTGGAAACAGCTTAAAAGTTTTTTAGGGCTGTCAAGTAAAGGAAAGAAAGCTAAATAGTTCAGTGAAATAGAAGAAAAGACATTAATAACACAGACAAGTAAAGAAATACACAACCAATACAAGACTGGAGACTACAATACACAGGCACTAATGATTAAATGGACAAAGATATCTAAAGACAGAAGGAAGAAAGAGTAGATTGTACACAGACCAAGGCACAATCAGCAACTTAGTAAGATATTAAAGAAGAAAAAGAAAAAGATCTTAGCCAAGCACTGGCTATTACAAAAAATAGAAGGCAAGACATATACTGAAATAAGCAAATGCAAAGGATGCGATAACAGAATGGAGCAAATGACAAATATCTGTAGAAAGTGAATAAGATGGAACAATAATATAAAGACAATTCCAGAAACATTAGTAGAGAAAAGCAGTAATAAAATTAATGCAACACTAGAACAAATGCTAAAAAACAGAACAATAGAAGAATAGAAAAAAGAAGAAGGAAGTTTAATCGAGCTAAAACAAGTGAAAGAGTTAAAAATAGAATTAATCAAGAAACAAAAATTTGATAGTAAAGTTACAGATTACGTAATAGAAGTCCTAACAAGAAACAAGAGAGAAACAAAAAAAAATATACTCTTTATACAGATAGAGCATTATATAAGGAGAAAGGAAAAAACAATACAGGGAAGATGGGCATTGGTTGGGTGCAGATTAGCAATAGAGAAAACTGGCCAGAAGAAGAAATAACACTAGAACTCGAAGGTTGGCCCTTAGCAACAACAGTGGAATTAGTGGCAATATGGTTAGCAATTTTAACCATACCAGAAGGAAGGTGTATAGAAGTGCACACAGACAGTCTCACAGCACTAAAACATATTAACAGAGCACTTCAAGAGATAGGAGATGACGGAGTCTTGAAAAAGAAAAATGTGATATGGATAATAAATATTATAGATCTACTCAAAAGCAAGAACAATAGAATAGAATTAGTTAAAGTTAAAAGTCATAGTAATGATAAGTGGAATGATAAAGCAGATATACTTGCAAAAAAAGAAGCTATATGTGAAAGGATGATATTTACAGAAAAGATCAAATGTAACAAGATAGAGTATCATTTAGAATAGGAAAACAGTAAAGTTGATATACTGACAAAACTTTTTTGTAAAATAGTCACAAATATCAGAATTGGAGCTAGTTGGAGAGAAACAAACCCAATTTGAGCACTAGAACCAGAAACAGAGAATACTTAATATAATTGGTTAAACTTTTGGAAAGAGATGAATAGAACAAAAGGTGTTCATTGCATATCAAGAAAACTCAGCACAAGAAGAGCAATAGCAATTAAATGCATAATGGATAGCCTGCCAACATTAGAAGAATTAAATAGAAGAAGATCAGAAATATATAAAATGACTGACTGCCAAGTATGTCAAGAAGGTGAAAAGGAAACTCAAGCATATCTAGCAAGTTGCAGTAGACAAAAAAGTTTGTGAAAGAGAATCCAAAAGGTAGCAATAGTAGCAGCATGGAATAGTTTTAAAGAAAATGAAAAAGTTAGAATCTTATCTTTAGTACTATATAAGGCATTATTTGAAAAAACAGAAGCAGAAGAAATTGCTAATAGAACAGCTTTAATAAAAAGGCTAACAACAAATAAAGTTGAAAAGCAGATCAGCCAGATTTTAAATAGCCAGACAACACAAAAATGCATAGATATAGTTACAAAAACAGTGTAGAATATATTCTTTGACCAAGTATGAAGAGTTCGATGCAGAAAAGTACAAGAATGGAAAAAGGAAGTTAATATAACAAACAAGATAAAAAAAGGTGCTTGAATTAAAAGAAGATCAAAAAAGAAGCAAAAAAGAATAAAATGAAAAGAAAGAAGAAAAGGAAAAGAAAGTAAAAAAAATAAACTGAATGAAGAAAGAAGTTTTGAAGACAATCGATTTGCTTGTTACAGAAAGGGGAAGACCTTTTTGGTATAGCTTTAAGTAGTTAGATGAGCAGTCTATTTCTAACTGAGATAGTGTGGCAGATTGCACTTAGGTACCAATAGGATGGCCAAGTGATGCTAGACTTGAGTATTGGAAAATTCTATGTAATTATAAATGTATTTAGTTTCAAGAATCTTAATAAAGTATTAGTGTAACTGCTTAAGGAAAAAAAAAAATTAATATTCTTATCTAATTTTATTTAATTATTCTTATACCAGTAAGCTAATATTAAGAAAATATAAAATATAGCAATATGTGATTTTATTAAAACTTTTATAAATAGTAACAGACAATTTATTTACTAAAATAAAACAAGTATACAAGTGTATACCATTTGTAAAGACTATTATATAATAACTAAAATGACTTAAAAATAATCTTTATAATACTATAAACTAGATCAGCACAATGTTATTATATAATAAAAGTTGTAATAATACTTTAAAACATATTTAATACTATTTATAATCATTTTCTAGATATTCATTATTCATAACATTTATTGGTTCTAATATATTATTATTCTACTTACAAGTTATTTTAAAAACATTATATAGAAAGCTTTCAGAAAGTTGTTATTATTGAAAAAAAAAATATAAAGTTAAGTATTTTTAAATTAATAAGTTAATAGTAAAAAAATAGCAATTAGTAATATAAAACAAGTCTATTAATATATTAAAGTTTTTTTGCTTATTTATTTATGCATAATGTGCTTCTTTATTTTGATAGTTTTGTATAGTATTAATCAAATACAATAATGTAATATCTTTTTTTTAATAATTGTATTTATGCTTTTAACTTATTGTATATTTTAAATACTAATAGCAAACTGCTTAGTTACAATATATTAAATAAAGTATTTTAAGCAAATATTATAATGTTTTAAAAAATAGATTAAGAAATTTAACAAACTTTACTCAATAATGTTTAAAATCAATTTTAAACAAGCTGTTTTAAAAATGATAAAAAAGCTTAAAACATTTATCAAAATTTTTTTTTATATTAAAGTTCTTGTTTTTAAGAAAAAATTTTTATTCAAGTTTATAAAACATGAGTACCTCCAAGAGCTTTTTTATATAAAAGGTTACAACCAAACACATATGCACTTTTAGTATTTAATTTAAGTTGTTTGCTTATATATTATTATATAAGTTCTATATTAGATCTTATATCTGTAAGCTAATTATAAGTTTTGTCTATTTAAAATTTTTACATATGCAATCTATTTTATATTATAAAAATATAGTTCTTAACTCTTATCAATATTCTTAGAACTATTTTATTCTTAACAAAAAACTTGAGTTTGTTATGTTTCATATATAGCTAATCTAGTTTTATATAATATAATATAGTTATCTAACACTTACAATTACAAAAGTTATTTGTTTAACTATTATATTACATTATTTCTACTTTTGTGAAGTTTACTAGAACTCCAATATTCATCTTTTCTAATATTTTTTTTATTATTTTCTACTAATTGCTACTTAGAACTATATTTTTAGAATATTAAAACATTTTTGTAAAAAAATTTTAAATTATTTTATTTTTTTTTTTTTTTGGTGTTAAGGTGAGGCCTTGCTCATATCTTTATTAGTAATTTTAGTTGTACATATTAAT
>CAJVQA010010018.1:0-11680 GCA_910591915.1 Cetraspora pellucida | reverse complement strand
TTGTACAAACTGTAACAATATGTTTGAATAAACAGACCTGAGGCATGACCTCACCTTAACTCCAAAAAAAAAAAAAAGAATTGAAACATATGATATTTTACTTACTATATAAGGTAATTAGTCATATACTTGCTAATTTTTACTATAAAATTTGTACTTTTTAACTATGGACTACTAATTAATCTATCAATATTTTTGAATTAAATTATTAGTAAATTAATAATTTTATAATTTTTGATGCTATATAATATTACACATTACTAATGATCAGAATTATGAATAACATTAACCAAAATTTAATAACTAAAGATATCTATAAGTCTAGTATTATCATTCTAAAAAATTTCACTAACTAATGTAATCTTATTAAAAAAAATTGATTTACAATTAATTTAAAGTTAGAATTCAACTAGTAGATTAATATTTAGTTTAAAGAGTTATAATTATAATAAAATTTCACAAGTAATTTTTTTTGTTAGTACACAAAAGGCACTTTCTTAAACAAAATTTTGAACTATGAACATCTTTTGTTAGTTTGATTTTTTTGTACTTTTTTGCATTACACAAGATCTTGAAATCTGATTAGGTATCAATAATTTTTGACTGATGATTTATTTATTATTAAAGGAATTACAATTATCAAAATATAATATCAACCTTTTTTTTAATTTAAATTCAGAAGCAAACAAAAGTTATTTAGTATTATTTTGCTAATCTTGATTATGTAAACCAATATTTCATGTTTCAAAATTTTTGGTATCTTAACTCATATTGCTTTAGAGATGTTATAAATTAAACTACTATACATACTCATGTGCAAGAATTTTTTTAGTAAAGAATCACTTCATGCTTTTATATTATATATTATAATTAGGATTCTTAGAAACAGTTTGTTAAAACTATACTAAAAACATAAGATCAATAAATAAAAAAGAAAAAGAAAATGCTTGATTAGATATGTTAATATAATGGTAATGTAGATGTTGTACATATATGCAATAGTGTAATAGTGTTAAAAATCAGAGACTTTAAATAGAAAACCCACAGACAGGTTTCAAGTATGGCAATTAGTAAGTAACCTGCAGGCGGAGCCTTTAAATAGACAATGACTAAAGTTGTACGTGTGGCTAATTGTAGCCTCGTTGATAGACTTTGTATATAAAAATGATGTAATCTTATGTTACTTAATAAAAGACATACAGGCAAGATTGCCGCTTTAAAAGGAAAAAAAAAAAGAAAATGCTTGATTACGTTATCATAAAATTGCATTCTAATTGGTCAGATAGGAAAATCGATATAAATCAATATTTGGGAACGTTGATGGTACACAATTGATTTTACACACGGTATGAAACACAAAAAAAGCTTTTTACAATATATTATATGATTATAATCCAACACCATTTTATTATCTGTTGGGATTATAATCTTAACATCCACTAGCTGACTGATCAAGATTGTTCAAGTATTGTAAAAAAAATTTTTTTATGTGTTTCACGAAATCAATTGTGTAACATCAACGTTCCCTCCTGTTTATTTTGACCATATTTTTGCCTATGTCATATCGATATTTCTCCGAGTCACTGGTGCCGGGGTCGGAGGTGATCGACGGTGTCATGTGATCTGCAATTTTCGTGGTGGATTCATTTATTTTCGCACTAAGATTAATATGATGTAAAATTTATACTAAGCAAAACTCCTACATAAAAGATTCATTTGCAATGAACATCTCATTTTTATTGGAGAGACCTCGAAACCCTATTTTCCTAGCAAAGGTCATTTATATAAGTCATATGACATCATCATCTAACACTGCTAAAATGAGTCCAAGTACAAAAGTAATTTACATCAAAATTAAAAGAAAAATTTTTATTTTTTAATCATTAAAATTACAGTAAATCTTTTATTTTTATAAACTAGACATGTCAATTTTAGATTAATTTTGAGTTTATTTTACGATTTTAAATTAAAATTCTAGTATTTTCAGACCTCATTTCGAAAAAAAAATTCATAAAAAATCTAGATACATTAAAAATACGTGTTAAACACTTTTTTTTCAGCAACAAAAAGCATGTTTACAGAAAGAACATACCATAAAACTATTATCAATTACATCAAAACGCAATCTTCAGGCTTTAATCCATATAATTCCTTCTCAACTTCATGCTTAACTGCAAGCCAATCTTCGCGTTTTTGACAGAATTCATAAACTTCTTCAGGAAGGAAAACACCCTTAAACCTTCCTGCCTCTCTAACAAATAATCCGATATCAGGTGCGCTAGAAATAATATATACATTTCCAAGTTCTTTAAGGGCAATGAAATATGGAGTGATGTTTTTTTGTTTAAGAGAGGTGGCGAAAGAACAATAATGGTTTAAATCACTTGTTTGATTGAATGCGTATTGTGAAACCAATGTAAACGGTTATTTACAGAATTCCTTTTAAAAATTCGAAATGTAAAACGATTAATCTTTTTTCCTACCTGATAACTTGGAAACCACCGTTTATGTTTACAGTGAATTTCTTAAGATGTTTGACTAATGATCTATATTAAATAATATAAATTATCATATGCTAACTTTACATAACGAATAACTTCTAAATACTTACCCAAAAAATCTAATCCCAATTTCTTGGAAGAACACATCCAAAGTATTCTTATCTGAACAACCGATTACCAGTTTGGCATGAGAAGAAAGACACTCTACTGCATGCACACATGCCTTTTTTAATTGAAACAGCATTCATTAAATAAATCGAGTTATCATTAACGTTTTTATATGAATTAATGAATACCTTTGTAGGTTTTAAATCCAGCGGTGTGTTTATCGGAGGATTAAACTCTTCAGACCTTTGTTCCGTACTCAGTATAAATTCTACGTGATCAATAAGGACCTATAAAAATGATGTTACGTTTATAAAATTTTATCAAATACCATTATACAAAAATACAAGAACTCACCTGAATACCTTTGTTCAAACCAGCCGCTACGCTTTCATCAAGAATCTTTTCAAACGTTTTCTTCTCCTTAATACAAGCATTAAAGAAATCTGTCTTATCAATAAATCGGCTCTATATTAAATTAATTAAATATTATCCAAATCGTCAATCAAAGTTTACTACATTAGTATCAAAGTACGAAATTGATAAATACCATTTCTTCTTCGT
The DNA here is from genome assembly GCA_910591915.1 of Cetraspora pellucida. NCBI lineage: Eukaryota > Fungi > Glomeromycota > Glomeromycetes > Diversisporales > Gigasporaceae > Cetraspora > Cetraspora pellucida. The sequence goes on along the minus strand of CAJVQA010010018.1, from coordinate 8,510 downwards.
AGTATACTTGAACCATTTGTTGTATCAAATCAGCGATGTGAATTAATTCAAAAAATTCCACCAAAGGTGCAAGGCCATTCGAAGTGGAATCAGAATTAGGTTTATATTCTCCAAGGTGTCGCGTGGCACTTTAGGAAAGTCAATTATAAGAGTATATATAAACAAATATAATCATGTCATAAGTGAATTAATTCTTACGTGTCAAACCCTGATTTGATATGTTTCAATCCGAGTGTCCGAAGAAACACTATAAAAATACTTTCCAGAATATTTTGGCTAAGTACAATAAACAAAAATTTTATTATATGACTGAATACATGTATAAAAGATTAAACGGTAAATAAAGTCTATTACACTTTGTAGCCCATCTTGTTCGGATATCCTAAGAACACACTGATTCTATGTAAAGCATTCTTATTGGTGTGTATCATATGCAATGTCATCTCCAAGCTTAACAGTTGCTGCAGTTGATCAAATTTAATATTCAATAATGCCGTTTGCAAATCTGATGTGTTAAATGTACTATTTAAGCTCTTGGTGCTGTGAGAACTCGCGGTACTGCCTCTTCTATCAAAATTATAGCTCATTTGTGACGACATGGATGAAGTTGAACTCCTTGAACGTGGCGCAGGCAACACCAGAATTTTTCGAAAATACGTTAGGTAATCACGTTTATAAATTTCCCGATTAGAGTTGATGAGAATGGTCTGTTGCCTTTCCGATGTTTTTTCAATCAGCTAACGAAAATCATAAAACGTCTGATTACTATTACAGACGCGATAGTGTAACTTAATTAAACCATGCTCCCGCCGTAATATTATCATCAAATATCACCTTTTGATTCCATTTCTCAATTTGCTCATCACATTGTGATTTGACAGTTGCGAGCTCTGTCTTTAAATACTCATTCATGAAAGGTTCAAACATGTGGTACATCATATTCTCGGCATTTATTTTGTCCATACTAGGTTCGGCTTCTTTCCAAAGAATTTCTGCTACATGTATACAACGGTTGTAAGCCGCGACTACAGTCTTGAGGTATAGAATAACATCTCGATTACGAGCTTCTTCTAAAGCTTCGGAGATGTAATCTGTGATCTTGAAAAATTATTGTTTGACTTATCTATCTTTAAAAATTAAAATTTAAACATAAATGAAGTAGCAATTTACCAAATCTTCAAAAACACGTTCAGCGAAATTATGAAAAACGCCAGTATTTGGTGGAAATATCTTGTCTATCAAAGGAGCTTGTTTTTTTAATTCATCTTCTACGTAGCTAAAAAACTCTGACATGGGTGCAAAATTCAACTCTTCATTAGATAATGATGGAATTTGTCTAATTGGAGATAACAATGATAAAAAGAAATTTCAATTTAATTTTGTATGATGTTGAAACTTCAATTAGATGCCGCACGTACACAAAATTATCCATTGGATCATGTAGATAATCAAAAAATATGGAATTTTTCTGTATGTAAACCTGAATGCATGTTATACCTCCATTCAAATTTAACAGCATAGTTGCCCATTTCTTAATATAAAAATATAAAGAATTAAATATCTTTAATAAGCTGGCCGTTACATACATTTGATTGTATAGTCTCTTAATTACCAACCTTCATTTCATTTAAATTATGTGCATCATACGCTAATTCAAAATGATGAAGCGCCGAATTTTCAAAATATTCGACAATGGTCCTGAGAACACTATTGATCTATAAACATAAAAAGATGTTACTATTTGATCTAGGTTTGGTCTGGTTTTTTATGTCTATAGTATTAGGAACTAATAAGACTGGCCTGGTCTTAAGACTAAGAGCAGACTAATTTTTTTCTAGTCCGGACTGGCTGAGAATCCCATTTAAAGTGTGATTAAACGTACCTCATCTGAATCATAAGTGACATTCAACCTTCCAAAATCAGTCAATCGAGCTAGCATTTTAGCCTGATCCGATGGATCTGTGTACTCTTTGAATAAACGACTGTCCTTTCGCTTAGTTCTAAAATCCACGTAATAAGGCAGTAATGCTATGTAAATTTTTTTGAAAATTTCTCTTGCAACGCCAGTAGATGCAGTACGAGATTTTCGCAAAAGAGGATTAAGTGAGAGTCCCGGAACCAAACTCAACCTCTTTTGTGATTCTGTAACTGTCGTAGCAATTTCTAAGGACTGATCGGTAAACCTATTTCTTTTATTTATTGGTGATGAGGTCGACACATTATTCTTTTTACTAGAGTTTCCTTTGACTTCGTCTTCTATATTTTTGCATAAATAATCTATAGAAATGTCCATGGCATTATCATAGATTTTGTTTAAACCCAGTGTTTTCAGATGCTGCCCCCATAATTCATCGTCATAAACTAATATTTTAAAACGACGGCATGCACGCGCAAAATTTGAAAGAGAAGTTATTGGAAGATATTTAAGAATGCGAAGCAACAAATCAGGTGGAATTGTTTTGGGGGCTACTGGTTTCGGTGGTGGCGTTGGCTTTGATACGCCGAGACGTCGCAAGGAAATTTTTGAGATGGAAGGAATTGAAGGAATTGAAAAATCAGAAGGTAAGGTTTTAAAAACAAAATTTTCCATTTTCTTATCAGCTTCTTACGGAGTAACTATACTCATAAAAGTTTGCCACAGTTATAAGTGTAGTTAAAAGTAAACTCAAAGAGAGAAGTTCATGGATGACACTAATATTCGTCCTGATAAAGTCGAGTATAACATTGCCTTCGTCGTTACTTATCATCGTTCGAATCTGCATCACATGCCAAGTTATTATTGTTGGGAAAACGGGATCGCGGTAACACAGTAGATCTAAAACGTGATAATAGAAGTTAGGACCAAGTAGGAACCGGTTGATTTATCCATATAATACGAAAAAAATAAAAATCGGTTTCTAACAGCTGAGATTTTTTTCCTTGGTGATTTTAAATCGCCATACCTTTTTTTTTAAACAAAAACGCCTTAATTGTAGGGTTGTTAAAAAAGCTCGGTCCTTAACATGAACACATTGAGTTTTGTTTTATTTATAACTACGTATCTGCTATATGTTAATACGACGTACATATCAATATAGCACATATTGACATAGTTTCCGATCTAGTAATAACTAGTTAGATCTCATTCACCTCTCAATTTCAGTTCAGATCTACCAACTTATTCTAGACTTTTTAAGAGAATAAACTAGTATTAGCACCATAGTAAAAATATTCACTCTCAAGTGAAGTTCTTGAAGAGATGAATTATTTTTGATTGTTTTTAACAGTGAATATCTACGTTCGTTTTAAGCTAGAATTTGCCATGATGAATTGTTCGTCAGTGAAATGTTACGTTCTCAGAAAGTACTTTAAAGTGTATAAATAAGTTACTCGGGCAATTGATTTATATCAGCCAATCAGATGAAAGTCGCCCTATAACCAACAACCCAATCAGACGAAGTCAATATAAACATACGTTACCGTTACACGTTAGCCTTATTAGAGTTCAAAGGTTTCGTCTTTCTACAAAAGTTCGCATTTTATTAAGGGCTTTGTATTCCGGTTATTTGTCTTTATCAGTCGATAGAGAGTTTCTTTCGTCTTTGTTGGATCTTTCACCCTTTTACATAATGGTTTCGCCTAACTACAGGCCAAATACACCAACCTACGCAAGAAATGTCACTAGACATTTATCTGAACTTGAGCCTGATACTACTGCTTTATGGGGTTGGATCCTTTTATTTACTGCTTATTTTATTTTTGTAGGTAGTATGTATGCAATTGTTGTAAGTAAATTTATGCCTGAAACTGGAAATAAAGTAAGTTATTTTATATTTATAGGATTAATAATATTTAATTTGATTAAATATTAAACTCTTTCCATTATAGACCTTAGATTGGATTAAAATAGATGAATATTATTGTCTTCTTATTCCAATTACTTTGCTTGTAACTATTTATGCGATATTTTGGAATTGGTTGGGCATGAAGTTTTTTAGACATAATTAAATTTATATAAATTATTTAAAATTTATATTTATTAATAATTAATAAATAAGTTTTTATAATATTTTTAATAAATAGTTCTTATATTTTTTAAAAAATTTTGATTGAATTAAAAGAAAAAGACCCATAGGGTAAGATACCCGGTATAAGAAAAATATATAACATATTAGATTAAAATAGATTAGAGTTAAAGGTGTACTTAAAGTAAAATTAGGTGCTTAACATTTTTACTTTAAGCATCTATACCGGTTTTCTTAATAAAACTTTAAGATATTAATGTTTTTTTTCTTATACCCGGGTATGTACCCACCGGGTACAAATAAAAATTATCTATTTTTAAAAATTATAAAATAAAAAATTAAATTTATAAAAAAAATTTATTAAAGATTATAAAATTTAAATAAATTAACTATAAATTATATAAAATAAGTTTAATTAAATATTAAAAGTATATTTAAAAATTATATAACTTAATTATTATTTAAAATTTGTTTATTAAAACAAAAGGTTCAAAGACTTTTTTAACATACTGTATTATTAAGAAAACACAAAATCGAAAATTTATTATAAACAATGTTCATAAATTATATGAACATTCTTGAGTCTGTATTCAATTATATCAAGTTTTATTCAACGCTCTCAAAACTTCCAAAATCTGAGCACAACATTTCATTGCATCACATATACTCCTAACTTCAGATACTCATTGTCTGGTACTATACTGAATAATTTTTATCAAAAATCATATGCTATATAATATGAATCACATAAGACAGTATTTTCAAAGACCCACCTTTCCGAACACATGCAACTTAAAATTTCGAAACTTTTCGTTATTAGAAAGTTTGATTGTTGGATGATCTTCAAAAATGCCTTTTATATGGGTCCCATTTCTTTTATTTTAAAAAATAAAGTCACTCTTAGCTAAAGAAATGTAAATTACAACATCTGTGATCATAAATAAAAGACTTGCAACACCCTGTATAATACAGGTGAGGCCAAGTCAAAAATAAAAATAACATGCAACACCTGTACAATAATACAGATGAGAAAAATTGCAACATCCATTCGATACAGATTAGACAAGATTTCAAAAAGAAATTGAGACTTGCAACACCCTGTGAACACAGGTGAGGCCAAGTCATTTTGAGTGACTTACTGTTATGGAGATTAATTAAAGTATATCTTTAAATTCTTACCCAAATAGATTGGTATACTTTATTGCACACTCGCGGATTGCTACATTTGTACCAGAATTATCTTCACTTAGCAACGGCCCTGATCTTACAATCCCAAAGAAACAACTACGTTACAAGTTAGGCTTTAGTTTATATCCAAGAACTGATCCTAATTTTTGTCATGTGCGATTACATGTCCGTAGCTCACCCACAAGATTTTTTCCGGCACGTGAGCATGGCCAATTAGATTGAAGGATCAGGTGTAACGTGAAAATCACGTCTTTTTAAAAAATCGCTATTAACTCTAATAAAGAAAATTCCTCGTGAAATTTTAGTGTAAGCCATGACCTTTCTTATGATGCTTATTACTTTAAAATCTTTCGCTTAATTCGATTGTTTTGATTTTACGTTACACCTGATCCATCGATCTAATTGGACAAAAATCACGTGCCGGAAAAAATCTTGTGGGTGAGCTACTATCGCTATTGTTATCAAAGGTGTTTTTTGGGATGTCACTTACATTATATTTTTCAAGCATAAAATTTTTAATAGATAATTTTATATTTTTAGTTTTAGCTAAAAGACATTGTTTGAATAGCTTAAATTCTATATCATGATTTTTAGTCCAAGTTTTTTGTTTTTTTTCTAAATTGAAGGAAATCCAAGAGACTCCATGTTGTATCTGGCTTTTTCTCAAAGTAAAAGTGACGCATTTTCTATTAGATGGTTTTCAGAATAATTTAAACCATCGTTAGTTAAATCTTTAAATAATGTCAAAAAAAAAGTCGCTCGCAAGTGACTCATAATTCTCTTTATTTGGATTATAAAACTGAGTACCTCGTTATCTTTTATGTAAACTTCATTAAATGCTGACCTATTAGATGATGTGGATGTTTGTGAAGTCAAATCACGCGTAGTTTGCATTTTGAATTCTCCAAATAAGATTCATTTATGTAATATTGTTGGCAAATCACGCTATATTTTTTTTTTGTCTCGGAAACGTAATAATGGTACGTATCTAAAATCAATAAAGAAAACTTCATATAAAATGCTTTAATTATTATATAGTTATTGGATACTGAGCACCCACAATAATTATTACATAAAAATTATCACTCACATCGTAACAGATATCATTTGGGCATATTTCATCGATTAAGGCCCAGCCCTATAATAGGTATTGTCCAATGAATTGCTGTGACTGGACTTAAATTATTTTACTTGATGAGTGGGCTATGAGTTTATCGTTATTAGTAAAACTAACCAGTGTTTTTTTCTAGTACCCACAGGTACATTAGTTTCGTGTAACAGTATATATACTCGAGAAAAATTTCGCCAGATTGGCTAATATAAATCAAATGTTGGGTATTTATTTATCGTTATGCATTTTAAAGTATTTTTTAGGAACTTGACGTCTCACTAATAAAAATCAATGAGGCATTGACGTTCATTATACAAAAAATTTTAAAGATTACAAAATATATACTTTGTTTTGAAGATAAAAGGCATAATTATTTATGGAATTATGTATTAAAAGTACTGAAAATGGTTTAAAGAACTAAGTTTAGTATTTGAATTTGTTGTAACATCATAAATTAAGCTTCAGTTTATAGATCGTAAAATATATAACTATAATTAGTTTGAGTTTAGATGTAATAAATGTTGCTTTTATTTTACTTTCTATGTTTTATTTATTTATTTTTAAATATAATTGAAAATTTTTTATATTTATTTTTGTATATTTTTATATAAGGTTTTTTTTATTTTTTAATAATAATATTAAGTATAATTAATTTGATTGTCTGGGATGGTAACTTAGTGAAATAGATAAGTTGTCAATCTCTCAAGTGGTAAATAGTAAGTTCAAAACCCATTAATAGTGAAAAGTTAAATAATCATTTATGTAATATATAGATGATATTATAGTGATAGCATTCTGTTGATCAGTTAAGATAAGATACCTATAATATGATTACACCAGTATGACTGACAGGCCATAGAGCATCTGTGCAATATTGAAGTTATATAAAGGAATGCAAACTGGCATCAGACAATACAAACTCAGAATAAGTTCTCATAACTATATAAATCTGTAAACTGGGAAGTCAAAGCTCACTTAGAAAGATCTAAGTAAAAAGATTGCACAGATCTTTAACAGTACTACTATAAAGATTAGATCTAGGAAATAAATATCAATGTAGAAGAAATTGGATGAGCAAGAACTTTGAATAAGAGTATTACTAATCAGACTACTAAAAGTCTTAAATTAGAGAAAAATAATCTTGAAGAGCAGATCCTGAAGTACTAAGAATAGGTTATAGTTCTTTTGGATTATCTGAATTGAGAATCTGAGATCAGAATCAGGAATATACTATAAGTACTAAGAATATGTTATAAAGTTAGTGTTAGGGTCTAAATAAACTCTGCAAAAGCAAGTCCTATTAACAAAAAGATTAAATATAAATAATTAGTTATTAGAAAATTTACTAGAGTCATACAGTTAAGTGACATACTCTGAAATATATAACAGCTTGGTAGATATATGAAATAGAGGTCAAAGTTAGGTTAAATAGCACTTAGATATACAAAAACTTGTGCATTATTTGTCAGTATAAGTATAGAAATTAGAGTATTTAAATAGGTAATCTTCTAGTAGATTGCAGATATAGCATTTAGTATAAAACCTGCTGTGCAGATAAACTATTTAAAATAGACAACTAAAAGTTGTATATATAACTAGTTGTATATTTACCTTGTACAAGTTATATAATTATAATTAAAATACAATAAAGACAATAGTCACTAATAATTATAGTTTTAGTAAAACTAAAAAAAAAATTAATTAACTAATTATTATAAATAATTACAAATAAATTCATAAAAATTAACAAATTAAATAAATTTTTTCTATAATATATGTATTAAGTTTTGTTAATAAAATTATAATTAAAATATAATAAATATTTTTAATAAATAATAAAATTAATAGTTAGTTAATTAGAGATTGAGTTTTATAGCTTAATAGTAAAGCAGCTAACCTCTTACAAACTAAGTTAATAGTTTAAGTTAAACTAAAGACAAAATTCTAAGATTTTAACTTTGTAAACTAAAAATAATAACTAAATTAGATGCAAAGTCTTATAAAAAGTTTTAAAATAAAATACAAAAACAGATTAAAAATTTTTAAAAAAAAATTAATTCTGTAAAGAAAAAACATTATATATAATAGTGATATTATAAAAATTCAATTACACTATAGTATTATATAGGCCGTATCATCACTTCTAATACATCATATTTTATAAAATAAATTAAAAAGCTTATTAATAATATTAAATCTAATAACTG
>CAJVQA010010017.1:0-11680 GCA_910591915.1 Cetraspora pellucida | reverse complement strand
CCTTGTATTGTCTTCTGAGGGTCGCATGTTTGACACCAACCACGAGATGTGTTATATCGCTTGCAGTTTGCACATTTTCCATTATATTTAGATCTTTTAGAATTAAATTTATCGACCATAATTCTAAGATGTTAAAAGAAATTAATAATCGTTTGTAGCAACGTACGTACGTACATATATACTGTATAACAAAAGTATGTTGCACTAAATATATTGCAATATGAGTGTCGTTAAAAGAAAACCCGAAATTTTAAATATGACTTATATTTAACTTTTCGGGGTTTCTTTTAGCGACACTCAGATCATACATTATTATTTAGAAAAACCTGATCATATTTTATAAAACCGTATTCTTTTATGAATATGCACTAGTGTTTCAAGTCGATATAGCGTAAGTCGACTAAGTTAGTCGTTTTTTAAAATATCGGCTTAGGCGACTATAAATATGTACTATCATAATAACAAGCTCATCGCATTATGAACTGGTATAAAAAGCACTTGCAAAATTAAATAAATCATCAGAAATTGGCCAAATGATGCATTCTCGAATCACTTGATTATTTAAATTATTTATTAAAAATTGATCCAAAAGGTGCAAACTCATTAAAAAAAATCGTAGAGTAATATATTATCAATTAGAGGAGCTTATTATATGACAGGCAGATATGAACATTCTCTTTTAGACATAAATGATCATCATATATCGATCCAAATAATGCAAACATTCACTTGCAGATTTATACAAACCATCAACGTTGAATCCAAATGTTGCAGAAGCAATGAGAGGTAATTATCGAATGTTAAGAAAATAAAATAAGGTAGCTGCAAACCGGGAACGAAAGCAAATATAGTAGTTAACAAATAGTCCAAGTAACGTACAAACGAGAACTGATCTAACATCTCATTAATATATTGAGAAGCATTTGATATACACTATAGGTAATCAACTCGCATTAGCTAATCGAACAAAAGTTTACAAAGCATTATATAATAATTATCAGATTATTAGGTTATCTGAACAAAATGTTAAATATTATTATGATAATTCTTTTCTATAGATCCTAAAAATACTAAGTAAACAAAATAATAGGCAAAATTTATTTTAAAGATAGTATTATAGTAAATAATTAAAGAACATTATATCTATTCTGGTCTCTGGTCATACAACTTATAAATAATTAGCATCATTACTACAAACAAAGAAAACAAACACAGGTTAACTGATCTTACATCTGAGTTCTCTTTTAAAACAATATTATAATTACAAATAAATAAAAATAAATAGCTAATATTAACAATAATCTACAAAAAAATAGAGTCAAAACTAAATAAGACAAAAAGTAAGTAACCTAATATCTGAAATTTAAAAGAATCATATCTAGATATTCACGGTGGTGCAAGTAGAGTTATTCCATACATAATTCAATTTCGAATATAGATAGTGGGATTGTCAAAATTAGAAATTAATTAATTTTTACAATTAAAAATGGAATACTGATCGAAATTTTGTCTAGTATATTCAACGATTTTAAAGCCAAAGTTCTTTTATAATTATGCAAAGATTATTTTGAATTTGTTGAAAAGAATTTTTCGTAAAAAGATCTTGTATGAGAGTATCGACAAGTAGTTATGAATTTTCATTGCATAAATAATTTAATGTACGGTATGTTTTACAAGAATTTTTGTGGATGAATTTTGTTGATGCGGGATGAAGAAAATGAAGAATACATATTTTTTATTGTGATAATTATTTGGCATTTTGCACAAAGACGAAAATTGAGGCTTTGTTAAACTTGTCTACGCTTTAATTATTACATTCGTCATTTTTAGCTGATTATTAGACACGTCATTCACGCGCTTGAATGGCTAATAGATACTCAATACATGTTTACATTGAATCTGCGATAATTTAATTGGTGTATTCATTTTTTCATGAATAACGCCAGGACGAAACTTACTTGATAACTTCACCTTACGATTCTGATGGCACTATCATAAATTGAATACTACCCTATGCTTGTTAGGGTTATAAATTTATTGTTTTAATAATAACTAATATGAATAGGGAATGTCAAATCTTACGCAATATCTAGAATGTCATCTTATAGTAAAAATAATATCTTCAAAAGAAAAAACAATTTTTTTATTGCCAAAAATTGATAGTCTATTTTGGTTATTCTACAAAAAATTTGATACAAAAGTACGTACGTAGCTTATTTCATTCTATTGGAATGTACAGTACCTACGTTTTTTTTAAGGCATGTGATGTCCTTTACTTATGTACATTTTAAATAAATTTTCAGAATAAATCGAAGAATTCGAGTAGTTTCTTATATTTTAAATTTCTTTAAATAGATCAGGATACTTAAATTCATTGGACAGATCGATGCATTGAAAACAGTTGCTCGTGTTGTAAATTTCTAATAATTTTAAAATTCTTTAGATAATCGAAACATGTACAGTAGATTTCCACATTTTAGAAAACTTAGTGAAATTCCTTTAAAATTTTTCATTTTGTAATAAAAACTTTTACACCACCCGATCGTGTAATCTGATATAACTCCATGCGTAATGATTATATCATGATCACGCAGATCATGATATTGTCATTACTACGTACTGTACAGTACTACGTAGTTGCTTATATTGCATGTGAATTTAAAAAATTTATTACTACCAGTTAGTTATTTCCTTGTGATAATTAATATCGATATTACATAATTTTGTTGGCATGCCAAATAACTATATATTATTTTTCGGACTTCTAGAATGCTTCTGAAACAGATGGATACTAGGTGTCTGTTCTAAGTGTAAAGAAAAAGAATTTTGGGACATGATACAATAAAGTATACGTAATAATTTGAGTAACTATATGGGGTTTAATATGCGGTGATCCATAAGTACAGGAGTACAAATAAGGCTAATCGTCAGCCTTCAAAATATGTATAACAATAATTTAGATTTCATAATGATAAAAGTTTTGTAAAGAAAAATGATTTTTGAAAAATTTAATTTGCTTAAAGAGTCTTATATTCCAAAGCGATTTATAATCATTATCTTTTGCGTGACTGGCATTATTATCAGTTATGCAGGTATGTATTTACGTACCCGAAATATTCAAGATTCATATTAAAATGGTTAAATTTTTTAAAAGATCGATCAAACATGGCTATTGCCGTAGTCTATATGACAAAGGAATTTGGCTTTACATCATCGATTCAAGGTGTCATACTATCATCATTCTTTTTGGGATATTTAACAACACAAGTTTTAGGTGGTGCTCTTGCCGATAAATATGGTGGAAAATGGGTATTAAGCGTTTGTAAGTAGTATTAAGTTGTACTTTTTTTAGAAAGTTATACTTGATATCGAGAAATGAATGTGTTTAACTTTTTTTCAAATTCAAAATTTACCTTAGTGTCTTTGAATGAATTAACTGAATCATATATAAATATTTTTAGCTGCCGCATCATGGACACTATTTACCTTTCTTACACCGATTTCCGCTAATTTTGGTTTAGGATATCTCATAATATGTCGAATACTTTTAGGTATTGGTGAAGGTGCATGTTTTCCGTCTGTAAACACTTTGATTGCGGCATGGTTCCCAACAGAGGAGGGTAATAAAGCGGTTTCAACTACAGTATGTAAGTATAATTACAATTTCATCACAGGGTTGTGTAAAATAACTTTTATTAATAAAAATAAGTTTGAATTGGGTATGTAGCTTCAGCTTATATAGGGATTGTGATTGCTTTGCCGATATCAACTTGGTTAGGTTCAGGCCCTTTGGGATGGCATAGTATTTTTTGGACATTTGGTACAGCTGGATTTGTTTGGTCTATATTATGGCAAATTTATGGCAAAAGCAGTCCAAATGAGTATTCAGGAATAAGTCAAGAAGAATTGGATTTGATTTCAAAAACCAAGAAAAAAAATAAACCTAGTAAAAATTTGAGTTATCATATAATAGAGTCTAGTGAAATTGCTATTGAATCAACAAGTGAGAATGATAATACAATTTCTGATGCTCCATTAACAAACTTTACCGTTGAAGATAATAATTTTGAAGCTGAGGCTGATGTACTATTGCCAGAGAATTTAATATTGGCAAATCCAAAAGATGTTCCATGGAAATTTCTTCTTTCTCGTCGTGAAGTGTGGGCTATACTCATTACACAATTTTGCAATTCATTTGGTAACTTTATCATACTTAACTGGTTGCCAATTTATTTTTTGGATCGTTTTAAATTAAATCTTAAAAATTTCGGTTATTATTCTGGTAAAAGTTTTTATTTTATAATTAAAAATGTTGCTGCTCGTGATTATGATTTTTATTTGCATGTATATTGAAACCTGTAACTTTTTTTAGTGCTTCCTTATGCTACGCAAGGAACCACCGGCATTCTCGCTGGGATTATATGTGATTACGCAATTAATAAATTGAATATTCGTATAAAAACTGTACGGAGAGGTGCTCAATTAATTGGTGCAATTGGAACATCAACATTTCTTTTATGTGTAAGTTTTATGTGTAAATTTTTCAAAATTTTTTGATCATTTTCTTTGTATTAATGTATTTCAATTTTTAATTTATTTATTAGACAGCATATTTAGCACAAACACCTTTGCAAGGAATAATTTTAATATCAATTGGCACTGCATTAAACTCATTTTTTAGTTGTAGTGTACATGTGTCTCAGGTAAATTTTAATAATTATTTTTATTACTTTATATAATCATGATTTTTAACAAAATTTACATTAATTTATTATGATAGTTGGATATAGCTCCAAGATACGCTGGTGCGATTTATGGGTTGGGAAATACATGTGCTGGAATTCCAGCTGTATTAGGAGTGGCATTCACAGGATGGATATTAGATGTTACAAACAGAAATTGGAATATTATTTGGATTTTGGTTACTATTTTTTATGCTACCGGTTCCATATTTTTTGTTAAATGGGTTGGTCATAAAGTTATAACCGGTTGAAAATGTTATTGTAATAACTATAACTACAATGTTTAAAAAAATATACATAGTACAAATTTTGACAATTGGAGATACTTTAGTTGTTTTGATTAATCACTAATACGTATCATATATTGTCCCAAAAAAAATTAAATTTTGCATCAAGTTCAGATTTCAACACTAGCCAATTTCAGCATCAACCAATTTTTGCATCATCAACCGCAGACGGCGAAATCACCTATATTGGTCATCTACTAGTTTATCATAAATTATGACTGGGCCTTCCACGGGTTTATTTTACATCAGAATAGCTCCAATCAAAAAGTCATAATCAGATTTATTTCTAATAGTGCTATTTAATATTAAAATAAATCACACCTTAAATGCATTTAAGAATTTTATTTCCACATAATAATTACTCTGCCTTGGGAAACTTGAACGACAGGAAAAGAAACCTGAATATTTGATTCGCTTTATCTGCAAAATTGATCTTGAAATGAGTAAATATGATCAAATACGTATATGTAAAGTTGATCGTTCTAGTTGCTTCAATGTGCTTTAGCCATCAATCCATACATCTATTTACAGATAAATGGTTTAAAATAAAAAGATGATGTGTGTTCTAGAACTAATCACGTAGAATCAGATTCTTCAGGGTCAAATCCGAAAAGGTGAAATTTAGCAAATCAATTTACAGGTTTTCCCTTTCCATCACTCACTTGATTAAGTTTGCAGATAATTAGTTAAGGCAACATGGCAATGACAGAAAATTTTGATGTCAGACTAACATCAAATTCAATGAAATGAAATATATTCAGAATCAAAAAAAAAATTTATGATCAACGTTTTGATTGTAATAAAAATTTTATCGTTATTCCACACCAGATCTTGTTGGCATCATTAATTATCACAATTCTGCGCATGTACATACGTACCTGACTAAACATGACCTTCATAATGTGAATTTTCGTGTTTCTAATAATAGCAAATATGAAACGTGAACAGAAATTTGGGTAGTGTTAAAATTAGTATAGACTCTATGGGACAACGAAAATAATAAAGTAATCTATAATTCTTGAGGCATCTATATTAAATATTTATCTAATGTAAATAAGCAGATATTATAACATGGCTTCACAATATGCTAGTAGTGAAAATTTGCAAGAATACTAAAAGTAACTTGTAAAACTATGGACATATAAGCGAGGATACAACACTTCGCATTTTATTTTTACATGATAAAAGCTTCAAAGAGATCTTACAAGTGTTATATAGTTTGTCTGATTTTATATTTATTAAATTACTAATACTTTAATAAATTAGTTCCTGATGAATATCTTAACTTATATCAAAGAAAATCAAAAATGGATTATCGAAGCAGATAAATGAAACATCTATAACTTCAAATTCAATTGCTGCCACATATTAACTTTTGTGTCTTATTATGAATATAAATGTGATCAGAAAATCGGGTATTGATAGTTTTGGTGTAATCCTCTGGAAAATTTTTAGTCGAAGGTCACTATTTCAAATCTTTCAATCAAAGATATGATAGAGTCCTGTTTTCATATTTAGAAAGGAAGAAGTAAATATATAAAGTACATATTTCAATATATTATTCAGATTCAATAGTAATGAGAAAGATTTTCAAGGTTTACATCAATAGAAAACTTTCATACCTGTATATGTGATATCAATTATTTGAGATTGTAAAATAACCAATAAAATTTTTTATTTTGTTTATATATATTTCATTCTGATATGTTGAATTGTATTTAAAAACAATTTGAAAGAAGGAGAGTGTATAACTAGTCACACGTGCAACTTTTGGTTGCCTATTTAAATAGTTCACCTATAAGTTCTATGCTAGCTGTCATGTCTATAATCTACCAGAAGATTATTTATTTAAACACTCTGAACCTTATACTACATTAGACAAATAGTTTCAAGGTTCTTGTACATCTAAGTGTCATTTAATTCAACATTTAGTCAGGTTTTTATATATCTAATTGTACTATCTAATCTAATATTTAGCATTTTTTTGTACATATATTAGGCTGTTATTCATTTCAAAGCATATTACTTAACTGTAGAGTTCAGGATAACTTCTTATTAATTAATCTACTTACTCTATGAACCATTAACAGGATTATGTCCTTGTTGAGTTTATTTGAATCTCAGTACCTATTTGACAATATATTTTTGGTATTTTAGTATATTTTTGTTTTGTTCTTAGAAGAATTATTAGTATATCAAGTTCAGTTTAATATTTTTTTCTTCTGATTTAAACTTGGTAGCTTAATTGATAATATTCATTATCTAAAGATTCTTATTTATTTGATTTCTTTATATTGGTATTTATTTTCTAGGTCTAATTTTTATAATGGTATTGTTAAAGATCTGTATTATCTTTTTACTTAAATATTTTTAAATATAATTGTATCAAAAGAGTTAATAAAGTTATTGGTATTAAGTAGATTAAAATGTGATCATGTTTGGTAAATGGTATTATTCTAAATAAGATTAAAGAATTTAATAAACTAAGAAGAAGTAGATCTATGTATAAATTTTTTAGTTCATATATATATATTATTTCAAGATAAAAGATATAAGTTGTAAGGAGTGTGGTGTCCTAGTAAAGTGGTCAGGTTGTCAACCTTCCAAGTGGTAGATTAAATGTTTCAAATTTGAATAATCACCTATATAATATTTATATTACAATAATTGTTACCAATAATTAGATTAGAATACCTGTAATGACAGTCACACCAGCATGACTGGCAAATTATAAGACATTTGTGTAGTTATAAAAAGAATACAAACTGACAATTAGGCAGTGTAAATACTAAATATGTTCTTATAGTTATGTAATTTCTTGAAATTAAGTAACAAGAAATCTATTTGGAAAGATAAATAGTTAGATTTTTGATGATTTTATTGTAAAAATTAGTCTAAAAAAATAGATATTAAGGTTATAATACCTGGTCATAGTACCTAAATAGACAAAAACCTTCAAATTGAAAGTCTCAAAAGTACTACCAACCAGGCTGTTAAAATAAATTAGAAAAAAAGAATATTAGACCAATCCAATATACTAATAGACTGGTCATAGTTCTATATAGGCTATCTGAATTAGGAGTTTAGTAAGAAGACAGATGAAAAAACAAAAGTATACTAAAATACTAGAGTTAAGCTGTAAAATAGATGCTGAATTTATATGAACTCTACAAAGGCATAGTGGTTAAATAATATAACTCAAACTGCAAATGTTAGTTCTGTTATAGTGATATCAAGTTAGTTATAAAAATAGATACAGAAGACTTCAGGAGATTTATCTTAAGAATAAAATAGTCCTAAGATTGAGATGATGATCTGGGTATCTAGGTATGATCTAGTAATGTTAATACAGATTACTGATTTAAAGAGTTTAAAGTAGAATATTTAAGTAAGGATGTTAGATATAGTAGTTGATAATGAACCTTTAGGCAGACTCTTTAAATAAGCAATATAAAAAAGTTATATATATATTCAATTATATACTCTTCTGTAATAATTCACTAAATTATATTATCAAAAAAATTGTTAATAAAAATCAAAAGACTAAAGAGATTACCTTAATACCAAAAAAAAGATATAAGTTGTCAGCTATTGTAAGTTGTTCAATAAAAAGTATTTTATTATTATAAAAACTATAAATTAGAAAAAAAATATTAGATAAAAGTATATTATATATTATTTTTTTTAAATATTAATGATGAGACCATACCTTTAACTTTATTGAAATTCATTTAAAGTTTTTATAAAAAAAGCTTGCTTTTAAATTATATATGAAGAATAAAGACTCAGACATATAATCTGCAATCTAAATCTACAAGAGTAGCCAAGGCTCATCTAGATTTGGATGTTAGTAATAATATAAGAGAGAGGAGTATGATATTTAATCCATTGGATAGTCCAAAGATTAATTTTAGTAATAATTTGTAGTATTGAGATAGAAGGTAATGGTAGATTAGAAAGAGAGTTATAAGTTGAGTTTGTAGTAAATGTGTTTTGAGACTGTGCAGAACATGAAATACATAATGAAATCCATATTTGTTTATATATTTGTTGATTTAAATGAAGAAGAAATTTAATAGAAAGAGAAGTAGCTGTATAATAGAAAATAAAAGTATTATAAATAGTAGAAATAAGGTCAATAGAAACTAAACCAGATAGGGTAGAAATAAGAGATGGCATGTGTGAAGAGTTATACAATTTAAAGCTATTAAGTGTGAGAATTTCTTGATGTAAATTAGAAACAAGATTGGTAGATATGTCAAGAGAAGTAGCAATTAAGATGCAATTAAGAGAATTAGAGATTAAGTAATAAATTGTTTGGATAGAAGAACAAAAAGTTTAGTATAATAAAGAGCTAGTTTGATTGCATTAGTGACAGAGAGAAAAATAAGAGGAATTATGTTTGTAAAGAGTGTAAGGAACAGATAATTCATCCAAGAGAATTTTAATATGAAAGGTTTTTAGAATAGAGGAATAGAAGCTATAGGCAAAATTAGAAACCTTTTGATTGTTATTAATGTAAAGCCAAGTGGCTTTCCAGTTGATGTTAGAAGCAATGGTAGACCATTGTTAGAAATAATGTTGAGATGTCTGAAGTATTATAATATGAGCTTGACAGATAGTATAAATGAAGCATCAAATAAAAATCTCAATAGAAAATTGGTCAATAAATGAAGTGTAGACAGGATTGTAAGAGTTGTTAGTTACAAATATTAAAAAGAGTAATATTTGATAAATATGAGCAAGTTGGTTAGCAAGGTTATTAAATAGGTCATCTTGGTGTGCAGTAACTTTGTAAAAAATAAGTTGAATGTTGTATGAGTTAATGAAGTTGATAAGAGTTTGCCAGATAGAAAAATATGAAGTATGAGTATAAAAAAGTTTGGATGCTGATAAGCAGATATTATGATATTTAGAGATAACAGATTGTGAATTGTATATTGTTTTTATTCTTGTAAGAATATTAATTGTTAATAAATTTAATGTATTATTAAGTAAAAAAATAAATATTAGAATTATTTAAAAATAAGAATTGAAAAATAAAAAAGAAATTTTTAGTTTTTAATGAAAATTTAAAATAATATTTAGAAAAAAAGTGATTATCATATTTTAGTAAGTCAATTTTTAATTTTAGTTTTACTAATATGTTTAAGAAATGAAGTAGAATAAAAAATATATTCAATTGTTAATATTATAACTTTTTGAATTAAGTATTAAAATGTTAGAAGTTTAAAAGATAGTGAGTTTATAAAAAAGATATTGAATGTATTTTTTGTTAAATAAAATATTTTTTTTGTTGTAATTAAAAGCAATTATGAAAGTTTTGCTATAATATTATATTAAAGAATATAAAAATTTGTTTATATAAAAGTTTTTTATATTTAATTAATAAAAGAAAGTTTTTAACTTTGTTTTGGAGTATTTTAAATTTTTTTTTTTTTATTCTTTGACTAGTCTTGCTGAGATCTTTCAGTGGTTCTCACATTTTTCGAACTAATGTTCTCAATATACTCCTGGATCTGAACCTTAACCTTCCCTGGTCTATACTTTTAAACTTTCCAGAAGTGACTGTTACACTGATCCCTGCCAGTATTAAAAGTCTTCACCTAGCTCTATCAAGAACCAGCTATCACCATGAGTTCATATAGTATCTCTTATTGTCAAACTTTTGGCTTCATATTATATTTCATAATTTCAGTTATTCCAAATTAGGTTCTAATTCATGTTCATTACCAGGTGGCTTCTTAATCACAGATCACCTGTCTTTTCTAAAAATAAGTTCATCTAATGATGTCCCAGATCTCTAGTGTTGCAGTGTTACAGTTCTCTATTTTAGAAATGCATCTCTACAATTGCAATCACTAAGATTTGAACTGGCAACCTTGTGATTTGTGATCTTAGAGCATAACCACTATGCTATTGATCCTAGAGGTTATATTTTAAATATTAGTTTAATAGAACTATTTTATTAAAATAGATACCAAGATATTATATAATTTCATACAATTTATATAAAAATATTATTTGATTATTGTAATGAAAAGTTAGTATAATGGTATTTGATTTGTTTTTTTGTTTAGAAAAATATATAAAAAATCAGATTTAATTAGATTAATTTCAATATTATTAAGATTATAAAGTTGTTGAGTATCATTAAAAATATACTAAAGGGTCTTAGAACTTTTATTATACCAAATAGTATAATTTATAAAAATTATATAAGATATTGTTATTAAGAAAGATAATATATTTAAAATAATCTCAAATAATAAAGAAAAGGTAATTTTTTTTTTTAAATATTAATGGTAAGGCCATGTCTTTATCTTTATTAAATATTCAATTGAGATTTTACATAAAGTACAAGTCTACTTTTAAAATATTATAGAAAGAATAGAAGCTTAAACTAATTTATCTGCGACCTAAACCAATCGGAGTGGCCAAAACTCACCTAGATTTGGGTGTTAGTAATAATGTATAAGAGATTAGTTTGATATTTAATCCATTAGATATACCAGAAGTTAATTTTAGAACAAATTGAATTAAAAGAGAGAATGTGTGATACAGAAGAAACAGAATTTGATAATGAATTAAAGTTGGAAGGTTGGGCTATAGATCTTGAAATACAGTAGGGGATCCAGATTTTGTAATAGA
>CAJVQA010010016.1:0-11680 GCA_910591915.1 Cetraspora pellucida | reverse complement strand
CAAAAATACTAACAAACAGACTCTCATCCATTTTATCAAAACACCCAATACTTAACCCTCACAACTATGTTGCACTGCCCAGCAATAGTACAAATACCCTTATACATATACTTAACAACTTTATCGAAGATGCAGCATGTAACAAAAAACTATTTTGGCTTTTATCACAAGATATGAGCAAAGCTTATGACTCCATTAACATTGCTCTTCTGAAAAAAGCCCTATACAGAATCAAACTCTCTCCATCCACTGTTCTTACAATTATTAACTTATTATCTTCATGTACTAATCAAGTTATTACCAACTTTGGTCTAACACCTATATATGCATAGAAGATAGAATTGACCAAGGAGAAACCATCACTCCTCTTCTATGGAGAATATACTACGACCCTCTAATCCATCATATTCATATAAAATTCAAAAGATACACCAAGGTCTCAACAAGAATAACTTCATTATTTCCTCTTAAACACCAACAAATACAAGCTAATACCTCTATCCTTGCCTATATGATAATACATTGTGGATTGCAAACTCTCAACAACAACTCCAAAACATTTTTGACATAGCCTTAACACTTTACCAGATGGCAAACATTAAAGTCAACCCAAACAAATCTATCTTAATATCTAACACAAAACTTGTACCTACATTCAACTTTATGAATACTACTATACAAACACAGCCCTACAACACACCTCTAAAGTTTTTAGGATGCTAGTACACAGCAACTAATACACAATCCATTATATCCAAAATAATTATACAAGAAACATTAGGATTAACTAACATTATACAAACTAAACAAATAACAAACAAACAAACTAGTTATGTTATTAATAATGTTATTATACCTATCTTTGAATATCAGATACATAATATAGTCATATCTTACAACACATGTAACAAGATCCTGTCAAAATACTTACTGTAGCCAAACACAAATCCAAACTTCCAGTTACTGCTCCTAATAGTATGATGCTAAACCACAACATATATGAAATCAAGAATGTATGGACCATACAGCTACAACATCATATCAGCAATTTTCTTCTTCAACTAAACAAAACAGACCTACTTGGAGTTACTACCCAAATAAGACTACAACAACTTCAAAACAACCTTTGGTCAACTACTAATATTCTTCAACACTCCAACCCTTTTATAGATAAAGCCAATAAACACACTACAACATTTCAAATAATTCAACTTTTTAGACACATGCAGTTCACAATCACTGCTTATTCAATACAACCCTACACACTAACATACCTATACACCCTAATTGAAACTCTTTTATATACACACCCTGACTATAACAACTTCAAAAAACAGTTACATAACAAATATATTCTATACCTTGAACAACTTATATTATTTGATAACTTCACACTTCTGGATTGGACACACATCTTATCTAAAATTGAACAAATTTCAACTGGACAAAAACCTAAATGGTTTACTATACTAGAAAACAAAATTATTACAGATAACCAGATCAGACAAATAAACTTATCACTAAACCTTCCTAGCTCCAATTCTTTGTTATTCACAACAGGCCACTATAACTCAAAATCTAAATTATGACTAATTACCTTTGACTATAATTATCAAGAAATAATTATTAGAAAAGCATGCAAATACAATACTAATGACAATACTATTTTATCACATACTGGCTAACTAAACATGACTCCTCCTACACCAGCCTTTACCCACTTCCAACTATCAATTGTACACAATATACAGAATGCATACACAATTCAAACAGAATTCAAAATTACTGCATTTTTAACATCTTAGCTAATTCTGCAACAAAATTCCTAGGATGGAAAAAACACAACAATACAAAAGAACTTAACCTAAATGCAAACTACTTAGACCTTATTTACTCTATTGCTTTATGATTACCCCTATCAATTTCATCATCACCTACCATTATACTTACTAATACACCTATATTTAACTTATTTCAAGTTAATTTTTCCTTTATTAAACTTCAGAAAATTTCTAACTTCAATAAAAGAAACACTAACTTCATATTCTACACAGATGGATCAGTTACTAATCTTACTACTGACGATGTTCTATGAACATTGGATAGGTACAAATTCATAATAACATAATACTTCAATTATACTCTTCCTGTATTAAACTCTGGCCATCATCTTACAAAGCAGAACTTATGGCAATACTATCTGCTACTTGTACATGCCCACATAACAGCAATATACAAATATACACAGACTCCCAATCAATTATTACAAAATTCAACAAAATTACTAGTTATCTAATCACAGTATATAAACAATACTTCTATTCATACTGGCCTATCTGGCACTCTCTACTCAATCTAATTCAATCCTATTAACATACAGTTACTTTTCACAAAGTACTTGCACATAGTAACAATATATTTAACAATTAAGCTGATAAGCTAGCAACAAACCACAACTCTACTGCATATCTTGATTTCATATACAATAACCTATATAACATCTCATATACTCTAAAATATAGAAAATACACAATTGAACAACCGACTAGACAAGCTATTAAAAACATTTGCAATGCATATATAATTGCCATGTGGTTATCACAACATCACATGAGCAACATTATTTTACTGTCATCACAAATTGACTGGAACACAACATAGTTATATCTTAATAACAACACTAAATAAACAAATTACTACACCAATTTCTCACTCAATCAAAGCAAATTATTCAAGATCAAAACACTACTTAATATCCTACCAACACTACACCACCTTCATGAACTATACCCAGATAGCTTTCAGCACAACAACTGCATTACTTGCCAAGTACCAGAACACCAACTGCATTGGCTACTTTGCTCTAACCCAACAAATTTTACTAGTATTATTACAGAAACAATTGCTGAAACCATTAACAATAACTCACTACTAGACATTATACAATCACAACTACAACAACTAAACCATTTACTAACTCAACATAACAGCCTATCAGTCAATAATGCTCATCAAGGACAAAGCAACATATATACAACACTACAAGGATATGTGCCAACAGATCTAATTACCACAATCAGACTTTATACCATATCTCATCAAACTGCAACTTCAATAATTACCAAACTGCTTACCAAAATATCACAAAAAATATATGATCGAATATGGAAACCATATGCTACTAAATTAGCACAATGAAAAAAAGACAACAACATTACACCAAATAACAGATCTACAACTCACAAAAGATCCTATAACTACTCTAATTGACATCGCAACTTATATTATACAGTCTATCAACTGTGTGGTCTGTCTAACCAACTCCATACAGAAGATAACAACTGCCTACTACTAGAAAATGCACTTCATAAAATTGACCTTCGGTCTGTATACTGGATACTATATAGCTACCCTACAAGCAATATCTTATATTATCAAATCTAGGTAAGTTTTAACTACTCTAGTAAATTTAGGTTGCAGATAAATTAGATAGAAATCTGTCTATAGTCTGAGCTCCATTCTTGTAATATATTTGTAATTGAAATAAGTTTGTAATTTATATCCAGAGAAGCTCCTGGAGGCTTCTTTAACAAATTAATAAAAATATGAGCAAAACCTCACTTTAAAAAAAAAAAAAAAAAAAAAAAAAACCTAATTAACCAAATTAACATAACACACAACTTTAATATTAACCCATCTCTACATCAACAATTCATTTGGCTACATGAATACAGAAAACAAAACTTTGCTAGAAAACACTCTACAATGCCAGAAACCTTAAAAATATACAATATTTATACAAATATATTATACAGCAACTGAAAAAAAATATAAAAGATTACTCACATAACCAACAAAAATAATTAATGAGATACTAAATAAATACAAAGAGCCAGTGCACTTTTATAATATCAAAACTGACTCTAACATTATTACTGATCCTAAACTAATTAAACAACATATTTCTGACTATTTTAATAAATAGACAGTACACTATCCTTAAAATGAACAAATATTCAACCAATACTGGCAAACAAAATATATACCAAATCCAAAAAGCAACTTTGAATAGTACAATCCTACACTTGAACATATCAACATAGAAGAAGATATACAAACTATTCAACAACTTCTAAACAACAAAGTCTACAGATCATTAGGAATTAGTTATGAAATAATTAAGTATATTGAAATAGATATGCTAACTGAACTTACAGCACTTTTAAACAAATGTTTAACTTAACAAAATATTCCAAAACAATAAAAAAAAGTAGAATATATCCAATAACAAAAAAGCCCCAATTTGATAAGAATCTTAATAATACCAGACATATTACTTTAGTTAAACATTTTAAAAAAGTCTATACAAAAATTTTTACTAATCATCTAAACAATATTTTTACAACTTATTCTATTTTAAATTTATATAACTATGTTGCACTTTCAGGCAACTCAACTAACAATCCTATATATATACTTAACAACTTTTTTTATTATTATTATTATATAATATCAAGTAGGAAAAATGAGAATACAGGAATATATCAATTGGATATAAATGTATAGTTAAAGTTATTCCTAAACTACACTATTGTTGCTATATATTAATGACATCTAGTGTAATATTATACTTTTATTTTCTGTTATTAGTTAAGTTAACTTCTGTTAATTATTAACTACAGAAATAAATAAAAAAAAATCTTTAAGGATAGTTTAATTAATAAAAACAAGTATATATATTGAAATTTTAAGACAAAATTTTTGAAATAAAGATATCTATATTAGTATTGAATATAAATATAATATGATTGAGGTTTGAAAATTGGAAGATAGGTAAGTAGATATTGTTTTTCTTTTTAGTAGAAGCTGAGATTCTTTGTGCTGATTTCCATTTATAATGTTTAATATTACAAGTTTGCCAGATGGAAGAATTAAATTATTTAAGTAGGAAGTTAGATAGGGAGATGAAAAAATTGTTAGTTGGTTTTTTTAGAATTAGTTGTAGTTGTATATATTAAGAGTTATTGTTTTCTGTATAAGTAAAAGAATTGTATTATATATGCTAAAGTTAGAATAGAGATTTTGTAGATAAAGAATTTGTAATATTGTATTTGAAGAAGTTTCTAGAAGATTTAATGAATTTAGAGTATTGATAATTTTATTGATAAAAATGTTCTTGAGGTTTTAAAAATGAAGTGAGCATAAAAGTAAGTGTTCAGTATTTTTATATTGATTACAATATAAGCAATTTGGAGATAAGTAAAGAAGAGGATAGTAAATATTTAAATTGAACATTATTGGTAGATTGTTAAAAAGTATTTTGTTTCTAATAGAATATAGTTTAAGATTAGAATTTTGAGAGTTGATAATTTTAGTTAATAGTAGAATATTTATAGTTGAAAGGTTTCATAATGATTTTAGTTAAAGGAGTTTGTTAAATGTTTAGATTAAGAGTAAGTTCTTACAGAATTTATATAGTTTATATATAATTGATATTTGATTCTAAGTAAAGAAAGTAGGTAAGTAGAAGTACTCAAGATTAAGTTTAAATTTGGTTTTGTTAGCATTCTGTTTGGCAAGAGTGTCAACTATATTGTATAGAGTATTGTTTGAATGTGATTTGACTTTGTATATAATATAATTTATATTTTTGTGTTTTACTAAAAAATTTAAGATATGTATAATGTCTCAATTATTTTGTTTGATTTGTAAGTTATAGTTATAAAATATAGAATTGGTAAGAGTTTGAATAGTCAATAAACTATTAAGATAAATGTGGATTTGATAATTGGCAGGTAAAATAAGAAATAAAAAAATAAGTGCTACTAATTCTGCACATATAGAATTTGGTACATGATTTATAGAAGCATTAAATTTGATTTAAATATCATTTTCAAGAATTCAGATGATACCAGTAGATATATTATCTGTTTGTAAATTAAGTATTGAGGCATCTGTATAAAAGTGTAGATTGTTTAAATTCAAAAGTAGTATTTTTTAATATAAATTTATGAGTTGGTTTTGATATGTAAGATCTGATATTGTATTTTGAATTAGAAGGATTTCTGAAAAGGGTAGTAAAAGAGATAGTAATTGTGGAGCAGGTTTATATAACTCTTCATGAATGTTTTGAAGTGCTTGTATTTCTTGATTATTTATATTGAGTTTAAAATATTGTTTTCTTTTTTGTATTTTGAATTTTAAGTTGATAGTTTGTTTATAATTTATTTGAAATATTGTGGATGTTGGAGAAATATTGATTGTGTTAGTTGTTGAGTTTATAATTTGGTATTTTTAAAAGAGTATTAAGAAATTTGATGTATTTGTTATTTTGCTTATATGCCAATTTGTAGAAGAGATATATAATGTCCATACATTTTTAGGATCATTAGATTGAAGTATAATAAAATTAAGTATGTTTAAAAATAGATTAATTTATTGGATTTGAAAATTGGGCCATATGTGTAAGATAGAATAGAAAGAAATCTTATTTGTAAGTATTTTGAACCAATTTGAAATAGAACCTCAAGAAGATTTGTGAGTCCTAAGGTATATGTTTTTCTATAAAAGTAGGTTGTGATTGTTAGTAGTAAGTACTTGTTTAAGGAAAAAGAATTTTATTGTTTTTAAAACTTAGAGTTGTTGAGTTGTTTAGTAATAGGATAAAATTAAAATATCATTTAATTGGTTAATTTGTTTATAAGTTGTTAGTTAGTTAAGATAAGAATTATTAAGTGAAATATTATTTTTATATAAATGAACAAGCTGAGATATTATAGTAAAGTTAGATGTTTTCTTGCAGTTTTTTATAACTATATTCTGAGTTAGAAGTAGTTTCTATATTTTAGAAAGCTATTCCTTAATATGATATATAGAAATTTGGTTTAGAATTGTATTAGTATTAAAACATCTTTCTATGTTACTACTGCTAACTTGTAGCATAAGTTTGTTGAGTATTGGAATATTAAACAGTTGCAGATTAGTTAGTATATCATTGTTTGTATTTGCAGACAGATGAAGCATATGTTTTGTATATTTTGTAAGGAGACTTGATAATTGTTTTAGTTTGATTTGAAAAAGAGAGCAAATTTGAAGTAAATATTCTAATTATAGTGATAAGATAGTATTGAGAAATCAAGATATTTGTATAAGAAGAAGCTTTTTGTATTGAATAGTATAAATAAATTGTGTTGTTTTACTAAAAATTTTTTCTAGTATGGGTTTAGATAAGCTTTTTTCATCTAGAAAGATTCCTAGATATCTGATTGTTTCATTTGATTTGTAAGGTATAATTGATTGGTTGTTAAAAATTATAGGTATTAATTCTGAATTGGTATTGGGTAGTATTTTTTTGTTAGATGTAATGTAAATTAAATCAGATTTAGATGCATTAACATCAGCATAAAATATAAGCAAAATATTGTGAAAGATTCTGTATACCAAAAATCTTTCAAAATAATTATGATTGATGGAAAATTCTTTTGAAATAAAAAAATTTCACAATATTGCAAAATAATTGAAAAATTTTTGCAATATTGCAAAATAATCAACAAAATTTTGCAATAATGCAATATAATTAGAAAATTTTCGCAATAATGCAAAACATTTAGAAAAATTTGCAATAATGCGAAATAACCAGAAAATTTTCATAATACGAAATAATTAAAAAATTTTGCAATATTGCGAAATAATTAGAAAAATTTTACTATTACAAAATAATTAAAAAAATTTCAAACCAATTTATTAATTTATTTACTTTTTAATTATTATTTATTTAATATAATTTTTTATTCAATTTTGTTAAATAATAATTACATATTAATTACATAATAATTACATAATAAAAAAACTATATTATATATCCTAGTTTCTATTAAACCTTTCTGGTAAAGCATAAGATCTAAAGAAAACAAGAATTAATATTAGTAAAAGACAAACAAAACTGAAAAAAAAGTAAACTGATACTTTACTTATCTTTGTACCAGTTCCAGATTTAAGATTCTGATTCTGGCCCTCTTTAACCCTTCTTAGCAAAGCACAAGACCTAAAGAAAACAAGAATTAGTATTAGTAAAAGGCAAAAAAACTGAAAAAAAACAAAAAAAAGTGAATTGGTACTTATCTTTATACCAGTTACAGGTTCAAGATTCCGATTCTGGCCTCTATTAGACCTTTCAGACAAAGCAAAAAACCTAAATAAAACAAGAAGTAGTATTAGTAAAAGATGAAAAAACTGAAAAAACAAAAAAAAATGAACTGATACTTATCTTTGTTCCAGTTTCAGGTTCAAGATCCCGATCCCGGCCTCTATTAACCCTTTCTAATAAAGCACAAGGCCTAAAGAAAACAAGAATTAGTATAAGTAAAAGGCAAAAAACTGAAAAAAAAACAAAAAAAAGAGAACTGGTACTTATCTTTGTACCAGTTTTAGGTTTAAGATTCAGATCCCAGCCCCCTTTACCTCTTCTCAGTGAAGCACAAAACCTAACGAAAACAAGAATTAGTATTAGTAAAAGGCAAAAAACCGAAAAAAAAACAAAAAAAAGTCAACTGATACTTATCTTTGTACTAGTTACAGATTCAAGATCCCGATCCTGGCCCCCATTAGACCTTCTAGGTGAAGCAGAAGACCTAAAGAAAACAAGAAGTAGTATTAGTAAAAGATGAAAAAACTGAAAAAACAAAAAAAAAGTAAACTGGTACTTATCTTTGTACCAGTTCCAGGTTTAAGATCTCAATCCTGGCCCTTATTAATCCTTTCTGGTGAAGCACAAGGTCTAAAAAAAACAAGAATTAGTATAAATAAAAGGCAAAAAACTAAAAAAAAAACAAAAAAAAGAGAACTGGTACTTATCTTTGTACTAGTTCTAGGTTCAAGATCCTGATCCCAGCCCTATTAACCCTTCATGGTGAAGCACAAGACCTAAAAAAACAAGAATTAATATTAGTAAAAGACAAAAAAACTGAAAAAACAAAAAAAAGTGAACTGGTACTTATCTTTTGTACCAGTTCCAGATTCAAGATCCCGATCCTGGCCTCCATTAACCCTTTTTGGTGAAGTACAAGACCTAAAGAAAACAAGAATTAGTATAAGTAAAAGGCAAAAACTGAAAAAAAACAAAAAAAAAAACTGGTACTTATTTTTATACTAGTTTTAGGTTCAAGATCCCAATTCTGGCCTCCATTAACCCTTCTTAGTAAAGTACAAGACCTAAAGAAAACAAGAATTAATATTAGTAAAAGATAAAAAAACAAAAAAAAAACAAAAAAAAGTGAACTGATACTTATCTTTAGACCAGATCCAGGTTCAAGATCCCGATTCTGCCTCTATTAACTATCCTAGCGAAGCACAAGACCTAAAGAAAAAAAGAATTAGTATTAGTAAAAGACAAAAAACTGAAAAAAACAAAAAAAGTAAACTGGTACTTATTTTGTACCAGTTCCAGATTCAAGATCCTGATCCCAGCCTTATTAACTCTTCTGTCGAAGCACAAGACCTAAAGAAAAAGAAAAAAAAATTAGTAACAATACAGAAAAACAAAAAAAAAAATAAAAAAAAAGTGAACTGGTACTTATCTTGGCACCAGTTGCAGGTTCAAAAGGCGTTAGTAAAAAAAAATTTGAAAACAAAAATTCAAAGATCTTTGAAAGATCAAGAAAAAATTTAAAGATCAAAAAAAAAATAAAAAAAAAAAATAAATAAAAAAATAAATAAAAAAAAAAATTGAAAACATAAAGAAAAAAAAATAATAAATAAAAATTTGAAGATGTTCAAAAGATCAAAAAAAAATTCGAAGATAAAAAATATAAAAAAAATATAAAAAAAACATAATAAATAAAAATTTAAAGATCTTTGTAAGATCAAAAAAAAATTCGAAGATCAAAAAAAATAAATAAAAATTTGAAAGATTAAAAAAATAAAAATAAAAATCGAAGATTAAAAAAAATAAAAATAATAAATAAAAATTTGATTAAAAAAAAACAAAAAATGAACTAATATTGCTGCAATCTAGATTATAAAAGTTAATAAAATTTTATAGATGTGAAATATTTTGAAAGATTTTGTATAATGCAATAATTTTAAAATGTTTTTCGAAATATTTTGCATTCAGCAAAAATTTCGAAATTTATTTTGCAATATTTCGAAATTATTGTGCTATGCAAAATCTTTCAAAATATTTCATACTTATAAATTTGCTGATGAACTTGAATATTATTTAATTTGTAGAGTTTTAAAATATCATTTAAGATATTTTGAAGGTCATTTTTAGATTCACAATGCCAAACTGTATCATCTATAAAAGCAAAAGGTGGTATTGTTATATGAGTTTGAAAAGTTGTTAAAACTATTTCTAAAGAAGATTGTGATAAAATTTTGAGAAGTTTGGAATTATATTTGAAGTATATATAGCTAAGAATAGAATCATAGTATATTTTCCAAAGTAGTAGAAAATAGGTTTCTTCTTGTTCTATGTCTAAGTATAATGTAATTAGGTCAGTAAGACCATAAGCTGTAATTACTTTGGCTTTCCTGTCTTGGTGAAGAAATTTGATAAAATTTAAACCTAATTGGGAAATACCTATACATTTACAAGCATCCAATAAATGTTTAATATTAATTTTGTTAAAGGCTTTAGATATATTTTAGAAGAGTGTCCAAGCCTCTTTGTTGTTAAATTTGTAATGTTCAATTATATTAAGTAAGATTTGTATAGGAATATAGGTTAAGCTGTTTTTAGTTGTTGCAAAGTTAAGATTATTTAGAAGTTGGTGTTGAGTAATAATTTGGTCTAGATGAGTTGTAAAAATTTTTGTAAGACATTTTTTGATTAGTTCAATAAGTAATATTAGTTTGACTTGATTTAAAGTAAAATCTTATTCAGATTTTTTTGGGATTAGGAATGTTTTTCATGTTATTAATACTTGTTGTAATAACAGACATTTGGTTAGAAAGAGTTGAATGATATTTTAAGCTTTTGAATTTAGATATTTTAAATGTTCATAATTTGTTTCTAATGGATCTGCTGCTTTTTGATTTGGAAGGTCATGTATAATTTTGTTCTATTTTTCTATAGAAATTTCTGAAAATAGGTTAATAAAATAGGGTTCATTTTCTGGTTTAGGTTTATAAAGTTTGTAGAATTTTGTGTTTTCTTGAATTGGTATATAAGGTAGTTCTTTGAAGTAGTCTTGAAAATAGCATTGTAGAGCTTGCTTGATTTTGAATAGTTAAATGATAAGTGTATTGTTAGATAGTAATTGATCTAAGTTAATGCTATTATTGTGTTTTCCAAGACATTATAGAAGAATATTTTAGGATTTTGATAGAAGTTGTTATTTCTTTCTTCTAGTTTGTTTTGAAATTTTTTTAAAGTGTTTTTTTGTTTTTTTTTAAAGATTTGTGTTTTAAAAGTTTTGATTTCAGTAATATAAGGATTAGAAGAAATAGTAGAGTTTGTATTGAAATTAGTTAATATTGGATATGAGGATGGTAATATAGTATTATTTGAATATTTGTTAATATACAAATTATAGATTTGTGTAAAGTTGGGTTTGTTAAGAGTTGTTTTAAGTAAGATGGCTTGTTTGAGTTATTTGTATAATAGTATAGGCTGTATCATCACTTCTGATACATCATATTTTATAAAATAAATTAAAAAGCTTATTAATAATATTAAATC
>CAJVQA010010015.1:0-11680 GCA_910591915.1 Cetraspora pellucida | reverse complement strand
ATTTTAATTATATTTTTACTATATATTAATTATATTGTAAATATATTTAAAAAAATTGAAATTTTCTGCAAAGTATAGTACTAGAGACAGGATTCTAACTCTTTTATTTTCTTTGAGGCTATTTCAAACTGCTGTTATTGCCATCTTTTGGATTCTTTTCCACAAGCTTTTTTGTCCAATGCAGCTTGCCAGGTATGCTTGAGTTTTCTTTTCACCTTTTTGGCATACTTGGCAGTTCATCATTATATATATTTCTGGTCTTCTTTTATTCAATTCTTCTAGTATTGGTAGGCTATCTATTATGCATTTAATTGCTGTTGCTCTTCTTGTACAAAGTTTTCTTGTTATACAATATACATCCTTTGTTCTATTCATCTCTCTTCAAAAGCTTGACCAATTATATTGAATGTTCTTAGTTTTTGGCTCTAATGCTTGAATTAGATTTGTTTCTTTTCAACTAGCTCTGATTTTGGCATTTGTGACTATTTTGCAAAGAAGTTTTGTTGGTATATCAACTTTCTTGTTTTTTTATTCTAAGTGATACTCTATTCTATTATACTTGATCTTCTTTACAAATATTGTCCTTTCACATATTGCTCTTTTTTTTGCAAATAAATCTGCTCTGTTATTCCACTTATCATTATTGTGACTTTAACTTTAATTAGTTCTATTCTATTGTTCTTGCTTTTAAGTAAACCTACAATATTTATTATTCAAATCACATTTTTCTTTTTTAAAACTTTGTTATCTTCAATTGCTTGAATTGCTCTGTTAATGTGTCTTAATGCTGTTAGGCTATTTGTATATACTTCTATACACTTCTCTTTTGATATAGTTAGAATTGCTAACCATATTGCTGCTAATTCTGCTATTGTTGCTAAGGGCCAACTTTTGAGTCCTAGCACTTTTTCTTTCTTTAGCCAGTCTTTCTTGTTGCTAATCTGCACCCAACTAATGCCTATCTTTTTTATATTACTTTTTCCTTTCTCTTTATATAGTGTTTCATCTGTATAAAGAGTATATTTGTCTTTGTTTTTTCTTTTGTTCCTTGTTAGAACTTCTAATATGTAGTTTGTAATTTTACTATCAAATTTTTGTTTATTGATTAATTCTGTTTCTAAATCTTCTACTTGTTTTAGCTTGATTAGACTTCTTTCTTCTTTTCTCTATTCTTTTACTGTTCTATTTTCTAGTATTTGTTCTAATATTGCATTAATCTTGTTACTGCTTTTCTCTATTAATGTTTCTGAAACTGCCTTTAAATTATTATTCTATCTTATTCACTTTTTACAATTATCTGTCATTTGTTCTGTTTTGTTCTCACATTCTTTGCATTTACTTATCTTAGTATATGTCTTGTCTTTTACTTTCTGTAATAGCCAATGCTTAGTTAGGATCTTTTTCTTTTTCTTCTTTGATATTTTACTAAGTCGCTGGTCATGCTTTGGTCTATATACAATCTACTCTTTCTTCCTTTTGTCTTCAGATATTTTTGTTCAATTAATCATTAGTACCTATGTGTTGTAGTCTATAATTTTGTATTAATTGTGTATTTTTCTACTTGTCTGTATCATTAGCATCTCTTCTTTTATTTCACTAAACCATCTTGCTTTTTCTCTTTACATAACAGTCCTAAAAGACTTTTGAGCTATCTTCATATGATTAAGTTCTTTCTTTTTATGTTTATAAGTTAGTTCAAATATATTAAACCCTATTCATTTATTGTACTACTACTTGCTGTTTATAATTTAATCCTAACTAAGTCTCTTATACTTATTCCATAATTGTGTACTTTCTACAGATAATTTTCTGTTTTAATATTTATTCCTATTTCGCTTGCTTTAACTATTGTTCGACAGGCTAAGTTGTGCTTCCAATACTTTATTTCTTCTAATCTTCTTTCTAAGTCCCAAATGTCTTTTATTAAGCCTGTTTTCTGACATTCTTGAGCTATCCTAAGCTTTGTTAGATTATCTAAAGTGTCTTTTCTATTAAGTCTTGCAAATAAACTGCTTATTTGCTTTGTTCTATTTCTTGACTTAATGATCTACAGTTTCCTAGATCTTTGTGCTTAATTATGCAGTTATTTGTTGTTTTTATTATATTGCACTTATGTTTTGCCAAACATATTATCAGTTGGTAAATTTTGTTAATCATCTTTTCTAACATTTTTGTTAATTGTAAAAGGTACTCTAATTTTGGGATTATTACTATATAGTTTATGTATATGATTTGGCTCATTATTATTTTTTTATATCTAAGAATTTTAACTATTTGGCTAACTATTTTTTTTGCTTTTTTGCAGACTAGTGACTCTCTTATTTTGCTGTTTAGCCAAATTCCTAATAATCTTTCAATTTTGTTTTTTGGTTCTTCTGTTATTTTATTTTGTTCAAATGTAATTTCTCTTTCTTCTTTTCTTAATCTAGAATTCATTACTATGAGCTTTGACTTTGCTCTATTTATTTCAATATCATTTGCTTTGAATAACTCTTCTGCAATTTCAAGAACTTTTAGCAGTTAGTCTTTGCTTTTTGTAATTCATGTAGTATCATCTGCATAGGCAATTACTGCTTGTTTATGTTTCATAATACAATTAATATCTGTATTTTTTAGTGTTTCTTGCTTTACTATATAGCCTAATAATTTATCTTCTTGAATCTTTTTCAACAGTAGATTATAAAAAAGCTGTTATATAAGTAGAAAAATCATCTCTTCTTGATTTATAACATCTTCTACTATTATTTCTTTTATTAGACCATGAGCTGTAATCACCTTAAGTTGATATTTACAGAAAAGATTGATAATATATTTAATTGTTCTTTGTGATACCTTGACTCTTTTAAGAGCTCACTCTAAGCTTTCTAATAGGACTGAATTGAGTACCTTCTTCATGTTTTGTAGAAGTATTCATGTTTCTTTGTTTTTCTTTTATACTTCTTCTATTACATATTTGATATATGTATTGGTTACTCTGTTGAGTTGCTAGGCAAGCCTGCATAGTTTGGTTCTTTAAATATTTTTCTTTCTGTAAATATCTTGGCTAGTCTTCTTGTTACTACCTTTGTAATTAGCTTTCTAAAGGTCTCAATTAGTGCTATTGGTCTAATATTGTTCAGATTATATTTCTAGTCTACGTCTTTTAGAATTAGATAGACTTGTGCTATTTTCTACTTTTTTGGCATTTTTTCTGTTTCTAAAACCAGATTTGCAAAAGCTCTGAAGATCTTCTGTAATTTCTCTTCTGCTTATTTTATTAGAGTATAGCTTATGTCTGAAATTTCTGGTACTGTATTGGCTTTGAATTCTCTTAATATGTTTTCTTATTCATTCTCTTTTATCTTTTCTTCTAACTTTCTATATCAAGACTTCTTGATCTTTTTTTTGGATTGTACACTTTTATCCACTCCTCAGGCATCTTTTTTAGTTTGGTTTTTCTCTTTCTGAATTGATTTCTAAAATGTTTTGCCAGACCTTCTAAAACAGCCTTAGGTTTTGTTATTAGACTAGTTTCATCTTCACTTTGGATTATAAATTTGTCCAAAACTATCTTTTTATATAGTTTGTTCAAAAGGCTAGCAATTATTCATCCTTGATCAGTTTTTATCATCTCACTTCTTCTATTTATATTTTCTTCTATCTGTTTTCTTTAGGCCCATTTCTACTTTTCTTTTGTCTTTCAAAATTCTTTGCCAGCCTTTTATGTTATCTATCCAAGCTTCTAACCATTGTTTGTGTAGCTTTAATAATACTATACCTATTTTTTTACTAATGTCTATAAGTTTCTTGTTTATCTTTTTTTTCTCTTTCTTTTTTGTTTCTTAGTTTCTTCTTATCTTTGCTTTTTTGATTATTTGTTGTAGTTCAATTATATGCCTATACTGCTATAGTTTCTTTCAATGATGTCTTCTGTTTGCTTTTGTGTTGAATATCTTCTTTTTTGGATTCTTTTATTCATTGCTTTTATTATAGCTTCTTCTATTGCATTCTATATCTGGTTTAGCATATTTGTATTATACAAACTGCTTCTTCTATCTTCTTCTAATTGCTTCAACACTTTTTTTCATTCTAATTATACTTAGAGCTCTTTGGCATATTCTTTCTAGTCTTCTTGCTTTGCTTCCTTATACAAGTATATTGTTCTTATCTGGTCTTTACATTTAGTTTTTGCACAACTCTGGTTCATAATTACATGCTCTAACCACATGACTGTTGTTACTATTTTGTAGTCACTGCCTGTTATATTTTCTGCTTCATCTATATTGGCTTTCTAAAGACTAGCTGCAATTGTTTCTAACAATCAGATATAGTCAATTCTTGTTGCTGCTTCTTGGCTTGACTATATATATGCCCTTTTTGTTGAATGCAAATTTCTAAAAGAATTTGTAAAATCTTGCCTCTTAAGCTAATTAAAGATTGGTAGTTTCTTATAATTTGTTGTTTGAAGTCTAGTCTGTCTAATATATTGTTTATTGTATAATTGAAATCTTTAAGTATGACTATTTCTATATGTTTTCTCTTGTTTGTTACTATTTTCACAATTTTTTGTTGTATTTTCTTACTGATTGCTTTGTCATTTGGTAAAATATACATCTCTATTACTATCAGTACTAGTTGTTTGAAGTATCACTTTACTTCAATCATATATTCACTATGTCTTTTAACTGTTTTAACATGTTTTTCCTACATTTTATTTAATAGGATTCCAATATCTGATCCTTTTTTCTTGTTCAATACTGCTTTAGCTCAGTAATCTTTAAATTTCGTATTAAGATTATACAACAAGATTTTTCTTTCTTTTTTTACAATGTTTGTTTTTGTTATTTCCAAAATTTCTCTTCTTCTTTTGCTTAACCTAACAGATTTTCTAGTTTCCAGCCTCTGGTTTTGAGTCCATTAATATTATGATATGCAATTTTTATTTCTTTTCTTTCTTTTGTCTATTTCTTTTTTAACTGCTTGTATCTTGTTTCTGTATTTTCTGCTTTTTCTTTTTCTTTTCTTCTCTTTTCTTCTTTTGAATTAGGAGATTTTTTTTTTCAAAAGTTCTTCTCTTACTATGCAGAAAATCTTCAATCTCCTTATTCATATTTATAAGTTCAACTTGGATACTCTCAGAAGCAGTTAGCCAGGTCTTCTTTAATACCTAGCTGAGTGTTTTCTAGTTGATTTAGTCTATTCAGAATTTGATCTAAGACTTTTTTTATCCATCTTGTTTCTGCATATACTTGTGTGTTTAGTCTTATCTTTTTTTCAACTATGTTTCTATTATTTCTTTCTGCATTCATGTTTTTGACTTCTAACTATTTTTCTATGTTCTGTAACTGGAGATCACTTTCTATTTTAATATATCTTCTATTTAGAACCTGTTTATTTTTGTTCCACTTTTTTATTAGTAGTGTTTCTGTCTTCTAACTATTCTTTTGCATCTTGTATTTGAGAACTACTTCTTATTTCTGCATATTTTCTGTTCTGCCTTTGGCTTGTTTTTTTTCAGCTTTTTTCTCTTCCTTCTCTAATACTTTCTTCTTTCTTTATTTCTTTTTTTCTTTCATTTAGCCAAAATACTTAAAAATTATTATATCTGATTGGTTTTGATTGGGCTGCCTTCATTTCTTTTTCTGTTACAAACATAATTATCACTGTTCTTCTTTGATTTTCATTTCTGTTTGACAGAATGTACACTGATTTTGCACTATTGCTTCTTAGGCAATGTAATAGTAATATTTCTAAAGCATTGCTTGGCAGCTCTGTTATTTTTGCTATATACTAACTTTGCCTTTGTCTTGCTTCATAATTTTTTTTACCTTCTGTTATTCTTACTAGTTTGTTACTGTTAACTAGTATGGACCATGGTGTGTCTTCTTCTTCTAATTCTTCTATTTGGACTATTGTGAGAGCCTTATATTTGGATCTTTTGATTCTTGTTATGTGTGCTTTTTTGAATCTTCTGCATATATATTCAATCTTTTTCTTGTTTATATCTGCTGGCAGATCCCAGATTGTTATATATTTGTGTTTCTGTATTTCCTTTTTCTCAATATCTATTTAATATTCTGTTAGTTCTTTTTTTCTTTTTGCCATTTATATTTTTTTTCTCAGATTTTGATGTATTGTTTCTTTTCTTTTAATATTCTTTAGCATATTTTTTTCTTTTTTCTTCTTGTCTATTCTTTCTTCTTCTGTGATTATTCTGTACCAATCACTTTCTTTTTTGTTGATTCTTTATATTATCTTGCTTCTGCCATACTTGCAGTCAAAGTCTATTTCTATTCATAGATTTCTTTTTTTAAAGACTTCTTCAATATTTTTGACATGTTTGTTGTTTTTTAAAGACTATCTGATAAAGTTCATACATTCTTTTTTGGTTTTTCTAAGTACATTATGTGCTGGTATGTTTGCAAGTAGTCTGTTGTTTTAATTGCAGCCTCTTTTGCTTAGTGTGCACATGCTTTTTTTGAGTGGTACTCTTACTATATTAATTTTTTTTTTAATTTCTTGTTTTTTTCTTTTTTTTTTTTTTTTTTTCTGTCGTTAATTTTTGTTTTGATTCTTTTTTATTTATTTTTATGTTTTCTTGTTCTTGTTTTCTTTTCTGTTTTTTATCTTCTTCTCTATAGATGGATGATTTAGCTTCTACTTGGCTATCATTTGTTTGTCTTATCTTTATACTTACTTTATTTTTTGTAGTTTCAATGTTTGTTTGTGACTTTTGTAGGTGTCTTCATTTTCTTCATTTTTTTTTTTTGTTTCTATTTTTAGCTTTTCTTGTCTTTTTTTCAGTTTAATTGTTTGTTGCTATTCTTCTTTCTTTTTTATACTTCTTCTATTTTAGTATTATTTTACAAAATTTAGCTTCTTCTTAGGTTGCTCTCTTTTTGCTTTTTCTAGTATTTTTCTTGTTATTTAAAGAAGTGCTACTTCATTTGGGTCTTGTCTTGTAAGTGCTACAACAATATTATCTTCTTTACTAGGTATTGCATATGCTGTGCTTGCTTTATTGAAGTAGATTTTGTTATGTACACTATTCATTGCCTCATATGCCCTTCTTGTAAAGATTGCATTGAGGCTTTTTCTATATTCTTTTTGCAAACTTCTGTTCATGTTGTATAATCATTTTTTATATACTTCTATGTCACATATTGTATCTAGATTGAACTAGTTTAATGTATATATTTGTTTGTTTACTTTGCTTGTCCTATTGTAGCTTCTTGTATAACTTAAAGAATCTACAATACAGAGTTTTGGTAATTCTCCAATTTTTCCAAACAATTTTTTATCTTTTGTCAAAAGAATTCTATATGTGCTGTTTTCTACTGTCTTTAAGATTTCTCTTCTATATTTCCTATTAAACTATATGCAATTTTTGCTGGTTTGTCTTTTTTGTTAGTACTTCAAGTCTTGTTTTTTAGTCTAGTTGTTGCATTTCTCTTAGTTTTGCTTTCTAGAAATTTTAGTTAAGGAATCTACAAGAGAGAGTTTCCAAAACTTTATTTTAAACTTGTTTTAAGTTTTCATATATATATATATTTAATAATTAATTAATTGATTAGCCAAACTAGCAATTGTTTTATGAAAGTATAGCTAGTTACATATACAACTTTAGTTATTGTTTATTTAAGAGTTCTGTTTTAAGGTTATTTACTAAAGGTGTAGTGACTTAGTGAAGTAGATAAGTTGTTAACCTTTCAAGTAGTAGGTTGTAAGTTCAAAACCTACAAACAGCAAAAATTTAGATAATCATTTATATAATATTTATATTATAGCAACTGTTTTTAATGATTGAGTTAAGATATCTGTAATTATAGTCACACTAGCATAACTGACAAGTTATGGAACATTTGTGTAACTGGTTACACAGAAGAATGCAAACTAGCATCAGGTAGTACAAACTCAAAATAAGTCTTTGTAGTTATATAAATCTGTAAAAATTAAAGAACAAAAAGCCTATTTGAGAAGACTGAATAGAGAGATAATGCAAATCTTTAACAGTATTATTGTAAAGACTAGATTTAAGAAACAGATACCAATATGAAATATTCAAATAAGCAAAAATCTCTGGATAGGAGCATCACCAATCAGGCTGCCAGAAGTTCAACTAGAAGAACTGAAGGAAAAGGATATCAAACCAATCTAATATATCAATAGACTGGTTGTAGTTCTATCAGATTATCTGGATTGGAAGTTTAGAAAAAAAACAAGAGTATACTAAAAGTACTAGAGATATGCTATAAAGTAAGTACTAGAATCTAGATAAATTCTGCAAGGGCAAACTCTGTTAATGTTCTATAGAGTAGGTAGGTAGTTAACAAGAGAGCTCCCAAAGCCTTATAGTTAGATAATATGCTCTGAAATTGGATAACAGCTTAACAGATATACAGAAAAGAGGCAAAATGTTAGGTTAAATAGCACTTAGATATATAAAAATCAGAGTAGCTAATTGTCTGAATGCAGTATAAAAACCAGAGTGTTTAATTAGATAGTCTTTTAGTAGATATAACAGCTAGTATAAAACCCTCAAATAGACTATTTAAATAGATAACTAAAAGTTATATGTGTAGTTAGTTGTATATTCATTCTGTACAAATAATATATAATATATTTACTAAAAGCACAAATAAAGGCATTAGCCATCTTTAACATTGGCTTTAATAATAATATACAATAAAAAAAAAAAAAATTTTATTTACTATTTGCTATATCTGGCTTTTACTTGTAGATGTTTTATTTAAACTCTCTAGCTTATCTAATTAGTATCTATATACCTTTAATTATTTTACTCTAAAACTGATTAACTCTGTTGCTGCTTCTTATTAAGAACTATCTAGATTTACTATTATCATTTTTTGTACTATTATTTATTCTGTACCAATGCTTATTGCCTAGCAGTAAAATAGTATAAAGCTCTTTTGTTAAGTTATCTACTTACTCTACAAATTTTAACAGGACTTTGCAAAGTTCATCTGTACTTTAGTATCTACTTTATAGCAAATTTTTAGTTTTTTTTTTTTAAATATTAAGTTAAGTACTTGCAACTCGGAATTTTATTAATAGTATACTTGGCTAATAGTTGCATTACAACTACAAAAAACACTCATAGAAAGAGTATACAACTAGCCACTTGTACAACTTTAGTTATTGTCTAATTCAAGTAGTCTGCCCAAAGGTTTTATACTAATTATTATACCTAGAACCTGCCTGTAGATTCCTTATTTAACTACTCTAGTTTTTGTATCCACTCATTTACTTCTGCCTACTAATAACTCTGGTCAATGCTAGTAAAAATATATCATAACTACTAAGTCTTTAAAGCAGTTCACTTATATAAGAAACCTTTAACCTTGTACTAAACCTTCCAAAATCTTTTGTATTCTATTTTTATAGCTGATCTTATATTGCTATAGCCAAGGCCAACACTGGTAGTCAGAGTGTATTATTAAACTGCTATGCTCTTATAAAATTCACACCAACCCTAGTACTGACTTTACAATATATCTCTACTACTTTGGTATTTAATTTAAGTTCTATTAAGCTTCCAAACCAGATAGCTCAAAAAAACAGGTCATAACTATATACTTCTGATTTACATATTTGCTAGCATATAACTTTTTTCTTCAGAATAGATTCTAGTAGCCTGGTTGGTTCTATTTGGCCTCTTCTCAAAGACTAGCTTTTTGCTTAGTTTCATAAGTTCTAGTTTTGTTTTATAGGTTTAGTCTTTACAATAGCATTATTAAAGGTTCGGGTTACCTTTCTACTTAGGTCTTCCAAGTAGGCTTCTGTCTTCCTATCTAGTTCTTGTAATTTATATAACCTAAGGACTTATTTTAGGTTTACACCACCCAGTACCAGTTTGTGTTCCTTTGTACAACATTGCACAAATGTCTAGACCTTTTAGTTATTCTGATATGACACAGATTACAGGTGTCTTATTCCAACCAATTATAAAAGACAGTTAACTGTAATACAGAAAGAATTGCAAATTTTTACTATTACTAGGATTTGAACTTTAGGTTTGCCAC
Organism: Cetraspora pellucida; assembly: GCA_910591915.1. Lineage (NCBI taxonomy): Eukaryota > Fungi > Glomeromycota > Glomeromycetes > Diversisporales > Gigasporaceae > Cetraspora > Cetraspora pellucida. The sequence continues at coordinate 1,658 of CAJVQA010010015.1, read as the reverse complement.
TTGGAGGTTAACAACATATCTACTTTACTAGTTCACTACATCTTATAGCAAATTTTTAGTATTTTAGTATGTTTTTACTTGTTCTTAAACTTCTAATTTAGATAGTTCAAAAGAACTATAACCTGTTTCTAATATATCAAATCTGATCTGATATTTTTTTTTTCTAATTTAACTTAGCAGCCTAGTTGGTAGTACCTTTTATCTAAAGGTTTTTTCTGTTAAATTTTTTTGCATTAGTATTTGTTTTCTTAGTCTAATATTTATAGTAATATTGTTAAAAGTTTGTATTATTTCTTTATTCAGATCTTCCTAAGTAGACTTCAGTTTTTCTTAGTTTTACAGATTTATATCATTACAAGAACTTATCTTAGATTTGCATTACTCAGTATTAGTTTATATTTTTTTATATAATCAAAATTACACAGATGCTTCATAATCTGTCAGTTATGCTAGTATAATTATAGTTATAAATATTTTATTCTAACTAATTAACAAAATGCTATTATTATAATACAAATTAAGTATTATATAGATAATTATTTAAATTTTTGTTATTAGTAAGTTTTGAATTCACAACCTACTACTTGAAGGTTGACAACCTATTTACTTTACTAAGTCACTACATTCCAAGTTTTTATATATTAAATTAATAAATAAAAGTATTGTTTTTAGTAATTTGTTTTAATAAGATATTAAATATAAACTTAAAATATTAATTTTATTAAAAATATTTTATGTAATTTTTTTTTAAAAAAAAAACTTTTTTGTGTTTTAAATTTTTTTTTTTAAAAAAAAATTTTAAAAAAACTTTTAAAACTAGAAATCTAAAAACTTTAAAAATTTTGAAAACAAAAATTCTAAAAACTAAAAATTCTGAAAATCTTATAAATTTTTTTTTTTTTTTAAAAAAAAAAATATTAGTTATTAAAATTAATAAAAACTTATTTTTAATAAAAAACACAAATATGTAGCAAAATCAGATTTACAAAATAAGAAATTTGTTAAAAGCTTTCTGCATATATCTCTTCTAAATAAAAAAATTAAGTACTTTTATATAATATTTTTAAGTAAATTATATCTAATATTTGGCAAAATAAAATAAATAGCTTTAACTTAAAGTCAATAAATATAATGCACAATTAAAAAAAAATATTAATCAGAATTTTCAATAATTAAGAAAGTTTAAAAAGATAATTGCAATATGGTTTTACAAAACAAATAATATTAACAAATAAAATTTTTATAAAAAAGTTAAAAATGTAATAAACTAATAAAGTAATCAAGTTGTCAACTCTTCAATTAGTAGATTGGATGTTAAAATCCTTTTTTTTTTTTTTTAACTTTGGCAGCATTGCTATTTACTTTTATTAAGTATTTAATATATAGAATTTTTTGTATTTTATATATAGCTAATTTAGTTTTATGCAATATGTTATATATAGTTAGACTAATACTTGCAGTTATATATATTTTTATTAAATCACTGTTATATTATTTATATTTTTATAAAGTTTATTAGAATCTTAGTATTTATTTTATTTTATTTTTTTTTTTTGAACTTTGGCGACAATGCCAGTTGGCTTTTATTAGCTTAATTTTTGATATAGTACAAATTTATAGTTACATTTTAGGATCGATTATTACTAGTACTATATACT
>CAJVQA010010014.1:0-11680 GCA_910591915.1 Cetraspora pellucida | reverse complement strand
GTTTAGTTTGAACTATATTTGTTAAACCAAATGTTTCTTGTAGAATAAGTTTGATTGTGATGGCTTGTTTGTTAGTTGTAGTATACTAGCAACCAAGAAATTTTAGAGGTGTGTTAAGTAGTTGTGTTGTAATAGTTGAGTTTAGAAAAGTGAAGGTGGGTGTGTGTTTTGTATTAGATATTAGACTGGATTTTTGAGGATTTACTTTAATGTTTGCTATTTGGTAGAATGTAGATGCCATATTATTGATATTTTGTAGTTGGTATTGGGATTCTGTTAACTATAATATATCATCCATATATGCTAATACTGAAGTATTTGCATAAGTTGTTTGTTATTTTGCAGAAAATAAAGAAGTTGGATATGTAACTGTTGATGTGTATCCTTTGAATTTTTTATATATGTGGTTAATGAGAGGGTTATAGTAGATTTAGCATAGCAAAAAAGTTATGGTTTCTTCTTAATCAATGCCATCTTCTACTAGGTATGACAGTGTTAATCCAAAATTTGCAATTACTTGATTGAAGCATAGTTTGAGCAAATTAGTTATTGTGCAGATTATAGATTGTAGGAGTTTAATGCAATGCAGTGATTTTTCTAAAAGATTTATATTAACTGAATTATATGCTTTGCTTATGTCTTGTGAAAGTAGTCATATTGGTTTTTTATTGTTATTGGCATTTTCAATGAAGTTTTTTAGAATATGTAAAGGTGTATTGGTGCTATTACTAGGTAGTGTGATGCAATTGTAAGCGCTAAGAATTGAATATGAAGATAGGATACTAGAAAGTCGATTGGTTAAGATTTTTGTATATAATTTTTTGGTATGTTCAATTAAACTAATAGGTTAGGTGTTGTCAAGGTTGCTATCGAAGTTGGGCTTTTTTAAGATAGGGTATATTCTGCTGTTTTTCCACTGTTTAAATATCATGTTGGTATTGAGGCATTTGTTAAATAGTTGAGTAATAGCCTGTAACATTGATGAACTACAGTGTTTAAGCATTTTATAGCTTATATCTAGTGGTCCACAGACTTTGTTATTTGGAAGTTGTTGCATTGTTTGCATTATTTCTTCTGTAGAAATAGGTTTGAATAGAGGAGCATACTAGTTGCAATTGATGGACTGTTTGGGTTGATATTCTTCTGTCCAATAATGATTAAATATTGTAGTATTAATAGGCTGGTGTTGGGTTCAGTATTGAAAGTGTTGTTGAACATGTTGAAGTATTTTTGTAGGATCAGTTATGATGCTATTATCGGTTTTAATATTGTGAAATGTATTGGATCTGTATGTCTATTAAGAATACTATTTATCAATTTGGTAGGTTGTGTTATTAGTCATTCATATCTGTTATTAATAGCTGTATTGATATGCTGCTTAAGATTTTAAGTATTTTCTATACTACGTGTATAGAAAAGAGCTTTCTATACTTGCTTAGCATTATCAATCTATTGTGATAATAGTAAAGAGTTTTTAAGTAGATTTGGGATATCAAAGTTGTGTTTGTGATTGATGGTATTAATATTAATTATGGTTTGTATAGAAATAGTAAGGTTATATTTAAATAAGTTTTTAACTCTATAGATAATGTTTCCAATAAGTTTAAGGTCTTTGTGTAGAGCTGTTGCTTTAGGACTAAAGGTGTAAAAGGAATGTTTAATTGTTTGTTTTTTGTTAGGTATGTATTGTAGAGCTGCATTAATGATACAAATATAGATTATGTGTCAAAGTTTTTCTAATAACATTGTATTATCTATTTCTGCAGAAATTTTGTGTTAATGCATGTTAGAGTTAATTTGGTTTGAAAAATCTTCTATTTTCATTAGTCATTGCTTTGTAATTAAAAGTTTTATGTTTGCATTTGTTGTTTTTCTAGGCTTGTTTATTGCAAAAGGAAATATCCATTGTGCTATGAGCATTTGATGATCACTGTTAGTAATCCGTAATAAGTTATTAATATAGAATTTGTTAAGAAATGGGATTGTATATTCACTTGCCCATATGTAGTCAATTCTGATAGTATATCAACTACTTTGCCAAGTAGCATCAGTATTATTTGTATAATTTACCAAGTCATATATATTAATACTGTATAAATAGTTTAGTAGTTGATATTTAGTTGCATTAGATATGGTAGTTTGGATTGATGAACTAAAATCACCAAGAATGATTATGTGTAGTTGCAACTGAAGTGCTTGTTGTATCCATGTGATAAAAAAGGATTTAGTTTGTTGACAGGCAAGATTGTTTGTTAATGATAGATATATTGAGATTATTCGAAATTTGTAGTTATGTTTAAAGAAAAGATCTATTGCAATAGCTCTACCAGGATGGTTAAGAATGTTATGAATATGTAGTTGTAGGTTATTTTTAATCATGATACATGTTTCTTCTTTAGATGTAGAACAGTTTGACCAGTAATAAGAAAATTGATAATTATTGTAGAACTTTTTGTTTTTGGTTTCTGCAATTTTGGTTTCAGTTAAACTGATTATGTGTAGATTATTTTGAAGACAATATTCTTTTATTAAGAGCTTCTTTTCTGGATTATTAAAGTCTTGAATATTATAAGTTACAATGTTTAAGTTAAGTAAGAAGTCAGGTGAGTGGTTTGTATAAAGTCTTGGTAAAGGTAGTGGTGATAAAGAAATAGAAAGAGGTGAAGGTTGTTGAGATATTATTGGAGATATAGAAGGTGAGTTTGGTATTAATATTGTAGCATTTTAATTTGTTAAATTGAGAAGATCATCTTTTGTTGTATATGATTTTAGTAAGATGTTTGGGTAATTCCAAATAGCTTGAAGTAATGAAATGAAATGATTAGATAGAGGTTTAGGTTCTGATGAAAGGTAGATGTGAGCTTTACTATAATCATTTTTGATAGAAATGGTTAAAGTATAGCCACAAGCATTGCTTAGTAAATAGTTAAAACTATAAATATGTCATAGAAAGAAAATAATTATTTGTGGATATGGAAGTAATGGAAGGTGGTTATAGGCTAGAAATTTATTGTAACAGGTGTGAAGTTGTATAGAACCAAAATGTTCATTAGCAATAACAGTATCATCATGATTAGATAAAATAGTTTCGACTAACTGTGGATAAGTGCAGTTTATAGCATTATCTTCAAAAATGAGTTTGGTATATTGTGTATTATTAGGTGCTAGAGAACATTTAGAAGAGATAGGTATTGATGGATAGAATCTATAGCCAGATCGATATGGGATAAAGTGGTCAGATAGGAGTTTTAGTTTATTTGATAAGTGTATTAAGCACTCACTATAGTTTAGTTTGATTGATATTGCTAATGTAAAGTTGTAAAGATTAAGTGATATGTAATTGTAAGGATGTATATGTCCAAGAAAGGAATAAATAGTTAGTGGATGTAAGAGTAGAGATAGGCCTTGATTGGCTAACTATTTATTATAGCATGAATCTGGATTGAGAAGTATATTGTTTGATAGGTCTTGTGATATTTCCTTGAAGTGTGATAATGCAATGAGGTTTAAGGAAATAGAGAATTTCTCTGTAGATTTACTCATTATATGCTTGGCTCTTACAACTGCAAATAGTGCTATAGTCTGCTCTGTACGTTAAGTCTGGCTGTTATAAACTTGGTTCTCTATATATGTTTTAACTAATCCTAAATGTTATAGTTACTACTTTTACTTATACTTAATTTATACCAAAACATCACTGCACAAAACTATTATATTAACAAACTCAATAAACAAAAAGCAATAGAACTTATTACTTCTAAACCTTAGCATGAACTATTATTAATAGTTTTGATATTCTTTAACTTGCTTACCAAATCTTTTACATACTTATAAATAATATTTATTATCAAGAAACAGTATATTCCAGAGGCAAATAAAATATTATAAGACAAATTTCAAATATCATACTCAATACTTTCTTTAATTGAAAAATCTCTCTTCCTTAAGAAATTTTTTTTTAATAAACCTGTCTTCTACAAACCCTATAGATGCAGCCACCACCTTGTCAAAATATACACTTTTAGTAGTTGACAAGTAAAATGATGTAAGTAGGCAGATGGTAAAGCCTATTTATATAAAGAACCAAGTTAATAATAGTTAAACCCAATATACAAAACAGGCTATAGTATTCTTTATAGCTGTGCAAGTTGAGCTTCAAATAGTGAATGATACTGTAGAAAACAATTCAACTTCTTAAGTTTCTGCTTTCAATATCTCACCTCTTGAGAAATAAATACATGCTATAACAAATTTCTACAATTATACAACCTACCTATTATACACCATCCTATAATACTTAGAAACTTTTTATCTTATCTTTGAAAATTCTTTTTCAAAAATAGCTTCAAAATATTTATCATTCAAAACAAAACTGAGCTACATATTTATACTAACTTTCTAATTCTATTTTGTATAAACATTATCTTATTTAATCTTTTCAATATGTAATATACAAACTTTTACCCTTACTAACAACATCTAACAATACCTTATTTAATATTTATTTAGCCTCATTTGATTAATTGTTTCTTACTGATACATTTTCTAAATTTCTTTTTATATCAGTTATTTCTATAGACCTAAAATTCTTTTTTAATCTACATTTCTAACACTCACAACACACAATCTACTATTTACTTTCCAATAGCTAAAACATCTATATCTATTTTATACAAACTATTACACTTATTAATATATACACATAACATATAAAGATACAATGACAACCTAAAACAACAAGTTTTGAAGAATTATTGTCTATTTCATAATATCAATATAGCTAGTATTACAGAAACTAAAATTGCACAAGATAATGCAGATGGTAAATTTTCTAGATCTTAGCAGTTTATCTATTACTGGTCTTGTACTAATAACTGAAAGCTAAAACAGCAATTATGATTTAAAAATATCTAAAACTAAATGTTTATAAAATACTTCAATTTTTTGGTTATGCTATTGCTATAAACCTTTCTTTTAAGCATAACTTTAAATTTTGCATTATTTTAGTTTATCTACTTAGTAATAATCTTTAACTTAGACTTCTTATTTAAACAATATTATTTAATAAATTCAAGAAACAAATGCTAAAAACATACAGCCAATAATTATAGATGACTTCAATGTCTCTGATAATTTACAATCATTACTAATCAAACTAAACTTATTTATTTTCTTTAATATAACAAAATATATAATCTAGCTAAACATATACAATTCTTAACTTCTATCTGGCATAGTAGCAGATATAGCAGTTGTATTAATTACATCTGAACTGACTATTCTATTATTTAATATTTAATTTTTTACTATACAGATGATGTTACTCAAAGTATACCCAGTAATTACAAAATATTAATGTTATTATAGGAATTTTTCTATGTCATTACTAGTAAATAATGATCAGCTACTAAAACCAAATGAAGAGTCTTTGTCTATAAACAAATAAACCAAGACTATTAGCAAGAATTTTCTAATCAAGTTCCATTTAATCTTTAAACTAACAAGGCTCCTTCTACAACTAATATTATAGAATCACTTGAAGCCTCATAGCACAAAATTCAAAAAAGCATTATTGCAACTGCTTTGTAATATATTTATAACAAAAAATTTACTGTTCACAACTTTTAATACATCTTTTTTTCTAAAGCATTTAAACTACATTTATATCTTAAAAACTTGCAATATTATAAGACAGGTCAAAGCCTTAATTTGAAACCAAACTTCAATGTCTACATCTTATAACTAAGACATTAATCAGCTTAATTCTTTCTATCATTTCAATATATCTACTTTGTCTTATAATTCTAATCTTTTATATAACTAAATAACTGCAGTTAATACTGAATGAAAAACACTATATCATGTCTAAAACAAAAAAAAACATTAAAAATATAAGAGAACAAATTAATAATAACATAGCCAAAAGATGTAATAAATTTTAAAACAGTTTAATATTAATTATCAAAAGTATATTTAACTGATACAAAAATCCTGTTTGATTTGATAATATCAAAGAACAAAATAACATTATTACTAAACCAACTCTTATTAAACAGCATATTCAACAACATTTTGATGACTGAATAGCTTCTAAAAATATCTAATTACAACTATTTAACACAATATAGCAACAAGAATACCAACCTAAACCTAATATTAATCTTATATAATATTAATCATCATTTAATGAATTTGCTTTAATAAAAGTCTTTGAAGTTTTCAGTTAGCTTCCTAACAACAAAGCATGTAGTCTATTAGACATTAGCTATAAAATGCTTAAACATGCTAGAACACTATTTCTTAATACAATTATAGCTCTCTTTAACTGCTGTCTTATATTTGAACAAATTCTAAATTAATAAAAAAAAGAAAGAATTTTTCAATTTCAAAAAGCCTATTTTTGATAACAATCTAACTAATACCAGATCTATTAGTTTACTTAAACATGTTAAAAAATTTTACACCAAACTTCTTACTAACCATCTTAACTACATTAGTACTTATCTCAAAATTCTATTATATTTTAATTATATAGCTTTATCTATTAATAGCATAGCTATTCTTATACATATTTTTAATAATGTTATTGAAGAAGCTTTTTGTAATTCTAAACAGTTTTGGTTTCTATTTTAGAACATAAGAAAGCTTATGATTCTGTAGATTTAACACTTTTTACCAAATTCTTACAATGTTTATACATGCTACTCAATCTTATTAACATCTTTACTAACTTGCTTACTAATTAACATAACTAAGTTATTACAAATTTAGATCTTACTAACTTATACAATATTAAAAATGGCATTGATCAAGGAGAAACTATAATTTCATTATTTTGAAATATATATTATAATTTTCTGATCAACAAAATAGTCTCTGACTTCTCAGAATACAATTTGACTACAAAGTGGAATATTAGTTTGTTTTAGCCAAAGTTTCAACAATTTTAAACATTAGTATCTGTATTAATATATTTGAATAACATACTTTGAATAGCCAAATTCAAAGAAGAACTACAAACAATTATTGTTATAGTCACCTTTTTTTATTATATGGCTAACATACAAATTAATTCAACTAAATTAATCCTTACTTCAAACACCTCATCTACAACTTCTATTTACTTCTTTAATTCATCACTAGCATCTACTTTGGCCAACTAACCATTCAAATTTCTAAGATGTTAGTTTATTCTTAACAACTCCTACATAAAACAAAGTCAATTAATTTACAATAAAGTAATTCAATTTATCAACATTATAGACACCAAAAGAATTACAGGCAACAAGTTATGTATATTACTAACACTATAATTATTTCTACTATTAAATACAGAATATACAATATAATTTTTAAACACTCTACTTGTAACAACAATTTATTCAAATACCTTACTATGATTAAACATAAAGCTAAACTTTTTTATACTAGTCTTAACAACATTATGCTAATTTTTTATATATATAATATATATAATATTTAAAACATTTAGCTACAACATCATGTATTCTGCTTTTAACAAAAAATTAATAATTTAGAAATATTTAGCATTTTACAAAAATTAAATTATAGCAACTTCAAAACAACCTCTGGTCTGCCATCAATATTCTTTAGTATAACTAACCAATTATAAATAAACCTAACGAATTTATACTTAACTTCAAAATTATACAACTTTTATAGCATCTGGGTATTTCAATTTTAGCAAATTCTAATGTCTTATAGCCTAACACAATTTATAATAGTTATCAACTATTAGAACCCATACTTATTTAGCATCCCAAATATAATACTTTTAGAAAACAACTTTGAAAAAACAATATACTTTATCTAGAACAACTATGTACTACTGATAACAAACTTTACTTAAATGGTATTATTTTTTATTCACTTTATTATTTAACCAAAGAAAGGCAGCCTCTTTGGTTTATCTACTTATAAGACATAATTTTGTCTAACAGGTTATATTGTCTAATCTCCTCTTATTTTTAATTATCTGAAATTAATATTTTTGCATATAACACTTTACCAATTAAGAAAAAATTTAAACTATAGTTGCATATAATAACTATAATAAAGAAATCATTATTGACAAAATTTGTAAATATCTTCCAAATACAAATTAGTTTTCCATCTTATACTGGGATGCTATTATTAATTTAAAACATAATTATTACTATTTTTTTACAGATTTGAATTGCACATCATGTACTGAATGCTATCTCAACTCAAATAAAATTAGTTGAATGTGTATAATTAATATATCAGCAACTATTTGTACCAGCTTTTTGAGAAAAAAACCTCTAAACTTAAACTTAATGCTAACTATCTAGACCTTATTTACTCAATAGCAATTAATATTCTTCATAAATTTTACATAACTATTCTACTATCAATATATCAAATTCAATTATTACAGAAATCTTTAAACCTAATAAAAGTTCAAACAAACTTAAAAAAATCTTTTAAAACAATTTGTTATATAAGGAATTTACTTTCAATACAGATAAATCAGTAACTGATATTGGAACTAAACAAAGCTCAATGGGAATTGAATAGGTTTAAGTCAACAGTAATAACCAAATCTTTTATAAATTCTTAGATAAATTGCATTTTTGGCCATTAGCCTATAAGGCAGAACTTTTCTCTATTTTATTAGCAATTTCAACTGTACCTTATAATGCAACACTTCAAATTTATACTGGCATACAATTTGTTATTCTAAATTTTACAAACTTTCTATTCAATTTAATAATTCAAGCAAACTTTTTAAATTTAACATATTGCTTTTATGGCATACACTTTTTAATATTATTAAATTCTTTAATCTAAATATAAACTTTTACAAAGTTTGAGCTTATACAGATTATTTCTTTAATAATATAGCTAACTTTTTAACAAAATATATACCTTTTCTTTATCTTTAAACTTCTAATATACAAATATTTACAATTCTTTTCATATTCTATATTGGGAACAAAATCCTGTTAAGCTTTCTACTAAACATTTATTAAAAATATCTGCAAAGCACACATGCTAGCAATATGGTCTTTACAAAAAAAACAATGAATAAGCCCTTATTAACTACTATATAGACTAGAAATCTATATATCTATATTTTAATAATAATCAAAATCTCTTATCTAACTTTATTAGCTTTAAACTTAACTAATCCAAAGCCTTCTAAAATAAAGCTCTTTTAAATTAACTATTAACACACTTTACTCTTCATAATAACTACTTATAATCTTTACAAATATTAACTGCTTTTGATACAATCTCTTTGACTTTTATACTAGCTAACTTTCTCTAATTCTTCTTTTATTATAAAAATTATTAACTCATCAATCTAGCATATTTTATCTAAAGCAGACCTTAACTTATCTATTAGTTAACTATATGAACTTACACAATTTAAAACTATACTTCATTCAACTAAATACTATTTCAAGCAAACTCTTTCTACCTTGACCTTACTCTTAAAGGACCTATACCTAAAGCCTTAATTGAAACAATTTACAACTACAACATATCTGTCAAAATAGTCTTACAAACTATTATTCAAATACTTCTTGACATTAATAATCAAACTTATAATCAAATATAAAAACTCTATTGTATTGACTTTTCTAACTAGAAAAAAAAATTATAATAGCATTACATCTTTTCTAAGTTCTAACAATAATTATACTTCTTAATAAATATTGCAAACCAGTTGTCAAAAGAGATTATATATATAAAAAGCAAAAATAGCAACTTTCTCTGTAGATCACTTATACCAAAACTATAAAAAAACATTTGATTATTTCTTAACATTCTATTAAGTAAAGCTTACTTGACCTCTTAAGTAAAGTTGTTCAGCACACTTTTCTCCTTCTAGATGGCTGTGTTTTATTTCCTAATAAAACTTGGCTGCTGAGAAAAGTTTCAAAAACATAGTTTTTGGTTTTTGTCCATTTATACATAATTTACTAATTAAATATATCTTCTTACCTATTCAAAAGTTGTTCAGCTCACTGAGACCAACATTTTGATATATACTTTATTACAATCAGACTAAAACTCATTGAGATACAAGCAAAAAACGAAAACAAAAACTTGCTCTTTACAGGTTTTTTCACTGGCAATTTAAGGAAAACTTACTGGGTTGCCCCAGAAATTTTACTTTTCTGAGACTTAATAGAATTTTCTAAACATCCAATCAGCTTATCTGTAACCTAAACTCTTTTCCAAACTTTCCTAACTAGTCTAGAAATTCTTAAACAACCCAAATTTTTCTAAAAAACCTACTTAATAATCTATTTTTAGATCAAGATGCCAACCTCTGTAACAACTGCACTTGATACCATTGACCTTAACTATTTCTACCAGAAGTGTCCTAAAAGCTTCAGTATTGGTATTCATGAGGATGCACCAACTTCATCTTGTTCTATTCCTGCCAACAAACAACCTAAAAATTGCAATATTACTAAACTTAGAGGAAGCACCAAATGCAGTTATTACTTTAAAGCACCTGAATCCAGCTCTGTGGTTATATGCTTTTGTGGCAAATACCACACACAACTTATCTTAACAACTAACCAAACCTACAAACAACATGAAACTACAAATGTTATCAAAAAACATGAAGATTAAAAAACCTTAGCAAACACAATTACAAATTCTACTGAATTTGTTCTGCCAACACCTACAGCATCACCCTCACCTAATATACATAACTACCTCTGTGCTAAATGCAACCTACTCATTGCCAATAAAGAAATGAATAACCAATATTATCTGGCAACTGATGCTATTTTATATAACAACAAACCTTATCACAAAGCCTGTACTAGTACACAACAATTTGCTCAACAGTCAAGCTCTTCTTCTACTTTCATTCAAAAACTTCAACAAACAATTAGTTCTTACAATCCACTTGCATCTGAACTTACCTGTACAATCTCATTTAACAACAACAGTAATACTACAAATGATATAGATCTTGATAATAACACTACAAATAACAATAATAACCAAAACATCAACAACAACACCAACAACTACTATACCAAAATCCATTTCACTCTAATGAACAACAGCAACAACAGCAACTAACAAGTAAACAACAACAACAGCTAATACAAACCAATACTACTAACAACCAACAAAAAGTTAAAACTAATTCAACATTTGACTGGCTTGCCAATTTTCCAATTTTCGAAGATATGAAGGATAAGTCACAACTTCAAACTGAATTTTCAAGAAAAATTTTTAACTTTTTTAAATTTAATCTACATGATTTTTACTCAGGCAAAGAAATCAAACCAGAAACCTTTAAACAAAAGGCCCTTAAAGCTAACTTTTATATCATTCACAAAAAAGCTAGAAATGAACCTAAATTTCTTATTGAATTTATTTAAAAAACTATTCCCAATACAGACAAAGTAATTACTATTCCTTTCGATATACTTGAAGAAACTCTCAAAAAATTTATCCTGGCATTCACTACAATTCTCTTTATAAAACTCAACTACTTCAAAATCTTTGCCTTCTCAGCTACCATTCCCCTATATACTAACCAAAACTGCATCCAACTTTGTATCAACCTGGCTCACATTTACTTATATCTTTTAAACAACTATCAAGCAATTGATTACATCAAATTTGCTGAAGACTTCCAACTTCAACCTAAAAGATT
>CAJVQA010010013.1:0-11680 GCA_910591915.1 Cetraspora pellucida | reverse complement strand
AGTTTGTGATTACTCTGTTTTGACGGTCTGTAAGTAGATTAATAAGTATATTAATCAGTTTGGATGACATATTGATATGATTAAGAGCTTTTTTAAATAGGTTTAAGTTAACTGAATTGTAAGCTTTGCTCATGTCTTGGGATATAAGCCAAAGTTTCTTAGAATTGCAACATGCATCTTCAATGATATTGTTAAGTATATGAATAGGGATGGCAGTACTATTGCCTGGAAGGGCAATATAGTTATAGGGTGAGAGTATTTTGAATTTTGTAAAGGTATTGTTTAGGTGATTTGTAAACAATTTGGTGTATAATTTTTTAGTATACTCAAGGAGGCTGATAGGTCTTGTGTTGGTGAGATTACCATCAAAAATTGGTTTTTTGAAAATTGGAGCAAAACAGTATATACTTTTTCAACTTTTTATCTTTAATTATATTATTATTTATAACCTTTATTATATTCTTTAATAAGAACAAAACTTTATCAAACTACTAACTAAATATTTTATTAAGAATGTTTGCAAAGTATATATATTGGCAAAGTGGTTTTTACAAAAAAGAAATAGTAAATGGACTCATCTAAAACCACCTCATAGACTGGACCTCCTCTTGACTTTACCTTAATTATAACCAAAAACCTACATCTTTTTATATTAATTTTAAACTTAATCAACTCAAAATTTTTAAAACTTAATTTTTACTAAATAAGCTATCTACTTAATTTTTTCTTTATAACAGATATTCTTCTATTTTTATTATTATAAATTATTTCAAATGCAATCTTCTTAACTAATTTACATATTGGTATATTTGCTTTAATATATATAATACTCTCTTTAATATTATCTAACATTTGTTATCCAAATATTTTTCAAGACTGAACTGGATCTATTACCTTCTTAACTTCAAGAATTAGATTCTAAAATATATTATCACACATGTTTTGATTATATACTATTTTAATACAAACTACATTTTATAAACATTATACTTAAAGGACTTATATCTAAGTTATTTATTAAAGTTATTTATAACTTTATAACTAGTTTACAATTAGCAATTCAAATACTTCTATATATTAATAAACAAATCTATGAACTAATTTGAAAACTATATTGCATTGAATTTTTTAATTAAAAAAAATATAACCAAATCACATCCAAATACTAAACCAATATTAGTAATGCTGATATATGGCTTCAACATCATAGAGCCTCCAAACAACATCACTAAATTTATATACTTATATCTATGTAGCATTGCAGATTAACTTTATTTACAATTCAATATATGTTTACTAATTGGTTAAGCAATTAGAAAACTTAACATCTGGTCAATTTTCTAAATTAAATACAATATTCCTTTTAACTATATACTAACACTTCAAATCTAGATAGGCCTTGACCATCTTAGTCAGTTTAGATTAAAAATAAACTAGTCTAAGCTTTTATTCTTGTATGTAATTTTTATTTAGTTACAAATAATCTTAGTTTATTTTAGTACTTTTGTACTAAAATATATAGTTAAAATTATTAATAAAGATATAAGCAAGGTCTTATCTTAATACCAAAAAAAAATATTATTATATTGATTGATTTATTTTTAACTGTTTAAATTATTTTAGAAGATATAAAAATTATTTTTAATTGTTCTACTTTTTATCAAAATTCTTAATTATAAAAATTTTTTAATATTTAAAATATCTTAAAAAATGTCAAATTGATTTTCAAGAATCAACAAAATATACAAAATTATTAAATCTTTTAAAAAAATCAATAAAAAAATAAAATTTAACTTATATTTTTAAAATTATTTTTTAATTTAATAATTGAATTACATCAATTTCAAATAGTAGATTATCTTGTTTTTATTAAAGTTTTAACCTTCTGCCTTTAATAAAAGAATTAATTATATTTTCTTGAAGAGCTATATTAGTATAATAAGAATTTTTTAAAACTAATATTAAGGATAATATTTTTTAAAAACAGTTTTAGCAAAATCTGATTTAATAATATATAAAGTAATAAGATTAATATAATAAGTCTTATAAATATAATTTTCAAACTAAACAAAATAATTGGAATATTATCTATATTCTAAATTACTTAACTAAACATAAAAATATTAATTACTTATATATACAGTTAAATTACATTCAAACAACACTTTACATAATATAGTTGACATCTTAGTCAAACATGATACTAAAAAAACTGAAAATTTAATTTCAACTATTTTTATTTACCTACCTTTTTTACTTGAAAAAAAATACTAATTATATACAAACTTTGTAAATTCTGCAAAAACATTTTTTTTATTCAAATATTTAACAGACTTCTTTAACTTAAACTATTATAAAATCTTTTTACTATTGTGATACTGGATATTGTAACTAATCATATGAAAAATACATGAAATGTAATAAGTTATATTTGTAAACAAAAATGGTATTCAGATTTAAAAAAAAGGATATAAAAAGAAATTACACATCCTTAAAGATATTATATAACTTATAATAAATAATATTTAGTAGTCTTAAAGTAATAATAAGTGCAAAGTACATTTGTAAATAAATTTAGTAATATAAATAAAAGTCTAAATAACCCTTAAGAGTAACAGTTCTCTGTTTATATTATAAAATAATAAGTTACAAACACCTTATATTGCTCCTAATAAACACTAATACTAATACTAAAATAAACTTTGTAAACTCTATTGTATTATTGTTCATTTAAGTTCTTAAATACATGACTTACTTAACTTGTCTTTCTGGATTTAAAGTAACCAAAAGACTTAATAACCTACTAGCCAAATCTAACACCCTCTTTTGAAAAGGTTACCTATTGTTAGTTGCAAGAGAATTCAGATTATAAAGCAACTGATTTGCAAGAATCTGCTTACAACATTTTGATAATAACTGTAAGATTATACAATATTCTATCAACAAATCTTAAAAAAATCAGTTCAAGCACCTGAGCTGCAAAATTAAAAGACCTAAAACATAAGGCTCAAGAAAGTTATTTTAGCCTGATTCAAAATACTGTAATCCTAGCTATAGAAGAAGAAAAGAATTAGTATAGCTTTGATTAATATCAACAAAGTGTAGAAAGCTAAGCATATTGTTACTTTGTTTGGTTAATTCTTAATATACTAAGAACTACTGTTGTTGTTTCCAATACTTTCAATGTACTGTGAACAGTTGAGATGATTTAATTCCAGTTTGAGGTTCAAGAGGAAGGCTTCAGCTATAGTTTTGTTATAAGAATAGTAAGTAAAAAAGTTAGTAGATTAGTAAGCCATATTGAATGATTTAAAATCAAATAAATACAAAAAAAAAGTTTAATACTTATCTCTTGCCAACATTTAACTGATCTTGAAGAAAGTTTAAGTCTGAACAAAGAAGACACCAATATTGCAAACCTTATAAAACCTCTAACTAACTAAAAAAAGCCTCTAATAAGACATATGGCACTATTATTATAGAGTAAAGGTTATACTGTTAGTAAGTATCCATATGTGACCCTTTTGCAGAAAATATGTACTGGCCTTTTTACTATATTTACCAAAAAACAAGGTAATAAAGTTTAAGAATCTTTACAAAAAAGTGACTTGGCCAAAGTAAAACTTGAAAAAGATGAAAACCTAGCCCTTAATCTTGATTAAAAAAACTTGCTAAAATAAATAAATCTAAGGCACCTGTTTATTATCAAAAATCTGTAGAAATAGTAAATACTAATAAAACATATTATATTAGATTTTGTTATAAAAATAGAATTAAAGTTAAAAATAATAGCTATCAAGCATTGGATGACAATAATAATAACAACAATAATGATTATAATATGATATATAATGCAAATAACAATGAAATATGTAATATTAATTATTATTGCCAAGTTTATATTGGAGTTCAAAAGAATAATGTTACTAATATGTTCTCTATTGTCACAAGCCAGAAAAGTGTAATGATTCATATATAATAATATGTAGCATAAATGATGATCAGAACCCACAGATCATACATGCACTTTGACCTCCCAAAAACAGCAAAACATACATAATTGGCTCCTCCACCAAGAACACAAGTCAAGGCAGTTGTACCCAAATTGAGGAAGGCATTACATCATGACAGCGATGTTTTATAGTGGCAAAATGCAAAATAATAGAAGGATGGGTTAGTAAAGCACATTAAAATAAAATAAAAAACACAAATGCATATAGTATAGTACTTACTCGAATTAGGTAAAACCCATGTTGGTAATATTGTAGTATGGCAGGATGGTGGAAAAAGTAGAAGAGAAATTTAAAACAAATAGTATTAGTTAGTATAAGTAAAAAATATATAAAAGCAAAACAAAAATTTTGAATAAAAAATACTAATCTTTAGAGTGCTTCAACTAGTGAAAGAAAGAATTGAAATTCCTTAGTAATAGTAGTAGATAGTGGTAGTTAGTTAAGTATTAATAAACACAGAGGCTAAAGTACAAACAGATAGAAAAATAAATAAAACACTTGCCAAATCTAATCCATGCCTTAAAGCCTTGCTACACCATTATTATAACATTATGTGATGTTTGATTAGTAGAAGTGATAAACTCACCATTTACCTGTCATATTATTAATATTAATCTAGTATTTTTGACCTTTGTGATGCCCAATAATTATTATAACAGAAGATTATATATGGTACATATAACCTAAGCAGAAAGGAAATGTTATACTAGATATTATAACCAAACATATGAAAAATATATTAAATGTAATAAGTTATATTTGTAATTAGAAATAGTATTTCAGATTCAGAAAAAAGTATGTAAAAACAAATTACATATCCTTAAAGTTATTACATACCTCATAATAAATAATATTTAGTAGCCTTAAAGTAATAATAAGTGTAAAGTTGCATTTGTAAGTGATAAATTTAGTAATATAAATAAAAGGCTAAATGGCTCTTAAAAGTAGATATTAGGCCCAAATAAAAATTATCTAAATAATCTATATAAGACTCTTAACTGAATAACAATTTTGTTAACTGGTTACCCCAGATAAGGTGTTTATAAAGCAGAATTATCTGATATTAAACTAATCAAATTATAGTATTTTAATGATCACTAACAAGAAAAATATCAGTTTAAACTTACTTCAAGAGAATTAATTAAAAATGTTAAAAAAGTAATTTGCTTATATATAACTATTTAAAACTTAAATTAACTCTAATATAAGATGACTCTAAGTCTAAAGATAATTTAATAAAATATAAATTATAAAAAATTTGCTCCACTTTAGATGTTTTTCAAATAAGAAAATCCAAATTTAAAGCTGTATGCAGTTATATTTTCAATTGAAGTTAGTATAAGAGTTAGTATAGAATTAAAGTAAGAGCAGATCTTATAGCAAAATTTTCTTTTTGATATTTTTTATTAATGCCCTGAAGTCTCTTTTATTTTTTACATTTTTTACTTTTTTTTTGCTTTGTTAGTTAATCAAAATAAACAATTTATTGGCATTATGTTATATAATTGCATATGTTTAGAAGACCTCTAATTCAATCAAAAAACTCTGTAATTATTAATTAATTCAAAATACAGTGTTGTTACTTATAATTATAATTCAATATCATTTTTATTGTAATAAAATAGTGTTAACTTCTAATTCTAGCAGAATGATTTAATATTATTGGCTAAAGCAGAAGGAAGAGAAATAAAATATATATGTGACTAAAACCTTTTAGCCATTTTGGCCACATGGCAAATGATTAAAGCAAAGTTTTTGATAATTTATAAATATGATAAAAATTAGGCTTTATATATGTTAAGCCAGATTCAAAAAAACTTATACAAGGTCTTTTAATATTTTAGCAAAACCTTTTGGTATTTCAGCAAACTTTGGAATTTTTGTCAATCTTACTTAATATATAGCTAAAACTTTCAGAGTCTGCTGAATCACCAAAAGGTATTGCCAAAATATCAAAAAACTTTGCATAAGTTTCTGCAAATCTTGTTTAACATATATGAAGCCTAATTTTTACTATATTTACAAATTATCAAAAAATTTGGTTTAATCATTTGCCTTATAGCTAAAATGGCCAAAAGGTTTTGGTCACATGTATAGAGTAGAAGGCCTTTGTATAATCTACAATATCAAGCCAGATGCCTAGCTTCTATTTCTTTAATAATGATAATTTTTATTTAATTAATTAGAAATCAATTAATAATAAACAATAAATAAACTATGATTAATAATAATGATAAATAAATTATATGTCCAATAATTTATTATATTAAGGTTTGTTTTTTTTACATATGATTAATACAAACTTATAAAATATTCATAAAGTTAAATTTTAAATACTTAGTAATAATACTAAAAATTTTATTTCAAATTTAACAATTTGAATACAAAATAAATAAGGCTTTAGCTTTATGAAACATCATTATTTTATTTCTAATAAAATAATTTTTTTTTTTTATGTATTGCATATTAAGTAAAGGATCAGTTATGTAACATTAATAGTCTCTGCTGTTTGTTGTTACCTATGCAATTGTGTATTTTTGAAGGCTGATTCATGGTACCCAATAATTCTTGAGATTTCAAAGAATTTAAGTACTTTTCTGAATTTAATGCTGTAATGTAAGATTGATTTTAATGAATTATTGATTTTTTACACAAAACTTACAATTTGAGAAGCAAAAATATTTTTTGATTATAATTTATATTGTCTTCTTAAGATAACTTTAATACTTCTTCAATTAATTTTGGCATAAAGTTTTATTTTCAAAATTCTCTAATGCAATAAATTTTCTATATTAAGAATCCTTTTTACCTACATACATAGCCATTATCTGCTGAAGGCCAATTTTGGTAATGCTAAGAGAATCTCAGCCTTGCTAAATTAGTTATATATTAATTTTTTTACCTTATTTAGATTATTCAAATCAGATAATTTAAACTGTTTTGTGAAGAAAGCAAGTTATATAGAAAATGGTATAAGAAACTATAAATAAAATAATATATGTATTGATTACCAGCATAATCATTAAAGATATAGAATTGCTTTCATAAATTAAACTAATAGGTAAATATAAGAAATATAATTTGGAAAGGCATAGACTATGTATCCAAAAGTCAATTACATTAACATAAGAAAGGTGCAAGCTAGAAGTAGTTAGAGGGATTGTAAAAGAAAAGCTACTGTAAAACAAATTAGTCTGAAAGATCATAAAAAAAAAGTCAGATAAAATACAAGATTTAGTTAGTTATATAAATTAATTATATATAAGTAGTATAAATTAGAACTGTAGTTTAAGGAATTGTAAAAAACTTTTTCTGCAAATCTATTGTACAAAAAAGTAACTAAAAAATCATTTATACAAAAACACTTATGACTATTTATTTTACTAAGACAATCTGTCTTGTGTCTTAAGTAAACTTGTTCAGCTCAGAATTTTACATATATCTTGAAAATATCATACTTTTAGTCTTTAAACATACTAAGAAAACTGTATTAACAGCCTTTGGCCTTAGTTTTAACAATTAATTTTTTTTCTCAGTTTCTACTGTAATAACATATTTTATACTCTTAATTAAAGTTGTAATACATATTTGTCTGATCAAAACAAGCTCTAAACGAAGAATTTGACCTAATATTGATCGAATTACAACAAATTTCTCTTTTACTCTCTTGCAAAACTTTTTCTTTATTTTATTTTTGTTCTTACCTGTTCCTTTTTTCCTTACACATTTTTTGTATAACCATACCATCATTTTCCAATCCATACTTTATTAATTTACACAAAAATATCTGTAACCTATCTATAAATAGAAATTCATTTGATATAACTTAATCATTTTCATATTTGGTTCTTAGTAATAATATATAACAATTTGTACTGCAAATCCTATTTGTATACAGTACCTGAGTCACATCAGTGACCCCAACTATTCTTGTTACACCCTGTGCTATTCCAGTGACTTCTCAAATATACAACCTCTGTTTTTAATTACTATTCTTGTAAATTAATTATTTGATTACAATTTTAACTTAAACAATTTTCTAAGTTATTACTATAATACCTATTTATTTATTTATATTCCAAAAATGCCTATATTAACCAACTAAGAGCCAGATATAGCAGACTTTGACTACTTATACCAAAACTTTTCTAACAGTTTTGGAATTGCCCTTTATGAAGAAGAAAGTAGCAACAATGCTTATCTAAATTCTTCTAAAGTTAAACCACTGCTTGCTTAACTAAAAACCTTAGATCTAATAAAATTACTTATTTCTTTCAAGCTTCTTTTTCACTTCTGTAATTACTTGTCTCTTTGGCAAATATTACACTAAATTCATTTCACCTACCAATACTAACCATACTCAAGCTACTGAACTTACTACAGTTCATGTTAACAATAACTCAAAGAAAAATCTAAACAGATCAGCCCAACAACTTTTAACTAATCTCTCTTTTTCGATTGACAGTGTTTCTCTATCTCTTATACCTGACATTTACTACTATATCTGTCCCAAATGCTCTCTTTTAATTGGTTGTACCAAAAGAAATGAGCACCACTACCTTAATGAAAAATATGTTATAAAGAATAATAAAATTTATCATCTTACTTATATGACTGCTTCATCTCAACATAAAGCTAGCTCATCTTAGACAAAGAAAAATTTTACCCAAACTTTTCAAAATATTCTAAATGAATTTTCTCAAACCACTAACCCTCCTATTGTCTCTTTTCACCAAAACTCTTAAGCTGCTTCTGACCTTATTAACTCTTTTTTCTCTACAAGTGCTAATATCAATTCTGTTTCTAATCAATCTTCAATTTTCTCTACTCTTGATAGCTCTAACCCAAATTCTAATAATTCTAACAATTCTAACCAATCTAATAATACTTTAAACAAACCTTCTCCTCAATCTTATTCTAGTATTATCAAGCAAAAATATAATCTCACATATAACTGAGTTATAAATTTTCTCATTACTAAAGAAATGCAATCTAATAATACTTTAAACAAACCTTCTCCTTAATCTTATTCTAGTATTATCAAGCAAAAATATATTCCCACATATAACTGGGTTATAAATTTTCTCATTACTAAAGAAATGCAATCTAATAAAAAATTACAAACTTTATTCTCTCTTCAACTTTTTATTTTTGTCAAAAAATTCCTTTATGATTTTTATCCTAGCAAGGAAATCAAGCCAGCTACTGCTATTCAAACAGCACTCAAAGCTTCATTCTATTATATTATCTGTATAATGGCTAGGCAATAACTTGAATTCTTAACTGATCTCATATATAATAGTAATCCTAATATTAACAAAAGTATTACTATTCTCTTTAATCTACTTGAATTCATTTTCAAAAATCTTATTCTCAAATTCATAATTATTCTTTTTACCAAACTTAACTATCTTGAAATTTTTGTCTCACCAGTTACTGTTCCTCCATATACTGCCTATAACTATCTCCAACTTTGTCTTAATCTTGCATGACTCCATCTTTTTCTATCCAATAACTACCAATCAATCACTATCAAAAATTGCTAAAGACTTAAAGTTTAGATCTAAATGATTCAAAATTGAATCTTTTACTTAAGCTACTAACCTACACCAAAAATATTTTACTATTCAATCTGATGCTAGATTTAATATTAAACTTCTATTCAATGTTTTTAAAACATTTTTTCTTGAGAGATTTTGTATTCTCTTACTTAAAAACTCTCTTGATCATTTTAATTTCTGATTTAAAACTTACTTTCCACCTTATGGTCAACAATTCTCTTCCAATATTAATAAAAAAAAGTTTGTATTTCTCTTAGAATTCAATTCAGACAACATTTTATTCTTCAATTATCTAAACACCTTCCTAAATCATATACATTCTAAAAACCTAATTCACTTCATGAATGAAATGAAGAAGCATCTTGAGTTGCTAATTTTTACTGTTTTACTTGTAAAAACAAGTTATATTAATATCTTGATGATAAAAATTTTTATAACAACACCAAGCTCTTCAATAATTTCCTAAACAAATCCCACTCATTATTCTCCTCTCAAGATGATAAAATATGGATTCACCCAACACTTAATACCACATTATTTTACAAAAATAAAGAACATGCTGTCTCACTTGATCAACCTATCTCTAACAAAGTTTTGGACAAATTAGCTGACCAAACTGAAGACTTTCTATGCATACAAAATAAAGTTAAAACTAATCCAAAATGCTATAATTATTATTTTTATTGTTAACTCTCTCTATACTATCAAACTGCTGCTGAAAACTACAACATACAGTCTTTTTCTAAAGAGAAGACAATTAATCTCCTTACAAAAAACATCATTGATACCAAATTTTTTGCCCAAATTATCACCTATTTTGATGTAGTCAAAAATCAAAAATCTACTTACCTACAAATTGTTAAATATTTTAATAATACTGCTTACCTAGTAGCTGAAAAATTTTTAGTAAAAAAATTTAATCTTGACTTCCAACAAGTTTTAATCCTTGACTTACTTTTTTTACAATCTTCTTTTTAAATTCTTTGTCTTCTACAATTAACATCAAAACAGCCACCACCTTATTAAAAGATACAACCATTGTAATTAATAAGAAGAATAATATAAGTAGACAGGTGGGCAAGCCTATTTATATGGAAGACCATATTAATAATTGTCAGACTCAATATACAGGGCAGACTATAGTACCTTGCACAGCTATGAGAGCCAAGCATACAGTGATCAATTCTGTAGAAGACAATTTTAAAAAATTATTTACAACATCTTAATCTTCTATGATCTTCATACATGTTTTAACAAATTTCTTCTTTATTATAATTTACTATTTTTTTCTTATGGTCAAACTATTCAAACTTTAATCCAATATATTGACAAATATAATAACAACAAAACTGTATCTAGTATTACATTCTCTATTAATTCATCTTACAATGAAATCTACATATACCTTCCTAATGACACTCTTTTGTCAAATCATACTATTATTGCTCCACATCTTCTTCCACTATTCTACAAACTTTCTCTCAAATCTAACTTCCTTAGATTTACTCCTACTTTATCTGATTCTCTCTCTAATGACTATTACTCAATTCCTATTGATTATAAGTCTACTTTACACTCTTTTAACTCAAGTTCTCATTATCTTAATCTAACTATTGCTATACACAATGTTAAAGGCTTTAATGATTCAACAAAAAGAGAAGCCTGACAAGATTACTGTCCTAACAATAACATATCTATTGCCAGTATTACTAAAACAAAAATCTCTGATAAAACTAATCTTTTCTTTTATAACAACAATTTTTTTAACTACTATGGTCCAATTCTTCTACTTCTGTAGAAGAAACAGCCATCATGATTCATAATCATCTTAAACCTCATATTTATAATATTTATACTCATCCAGGAGGAGCTATTGCACTTAATATTTTTTTTTGAAACAATGTCAAACTTCATATTATCTCAGTATACCTCTCATCTACTGACATAGCTATTCGTAACCAAACTCAAAACACAGTAATCAACTGGATTCAACAAGCTTCTCAACTTCACCTTCACCCTATTATCCTTGGTGATTTCAATATACAGGATCATACTTACAGCTTCTCTTCTAAATATAAACTTATCAACTTTCTTAACCACTCCAAT